>CAVLJG010000003.1:40337103-40646131 GCA_963669975.1 Acanthoscelides obtectus | reverse complement strand
TATTATTATTATTATTATTATTATTATTATTATTATTATTATTATTATTATAGTAGATACTGGTGCACTCTGGGCGCCCCCACCACTTCCACTTTTTGGCCACGCCCACCACATCCACCGCGTGCTCTGATTGGCGGATCAAACGGCGGGAAATTTGAACGGGGTTGATGGTATATGTTGATTGGCGGGAACCGCTAGATCCACCGCGTGCTCTGATTGGTGGATCAGACGGCGGGAAGTTTGAACGGGTTGATGGTATATGTTGATTGGCGGGCCCCGTTAGATGCGCACCCGACCGGAAGTGATTCAGACAGCCGACGATAGTAAGGTGTAGTATAACGTCTATGCGTAAGCGATGTGACTCATTTCATGTTTTGCGGTAAATATTTGCATATAGATCGATAAAAGCCCTGAATAATGATATTTATAGATGCAATTCTGCTGATTCAGTTTAATGGAAAAACGTATAAAATTCGCGGGAAACAATGCGTATAGGATGATCTCAATAATCAACACGTCATATTCAGTGTGCCTATAAAAATGGAATTGCTCATATATGTGGTGCATACAGTTAATGTTAGTTAATTTTTAACATTGATACAATATTGAAAACATAGTACAGTCTATATTGTGTATCTAATAATTCAACAAGGCAATCACCTACGTCGCAAATGAGGTTAGGTTCAGGGCAGGTGTTGTCGTAGCGGTGATATGCAAGAAGTACCGGGCGGGGCTGTTAAGCATGGGTGAATGGGCAGGAAGCGCAGGCTGTCAACGAGTTAATACTGACCAACGATAACAGCGGTGACCTGAACACTGTGGTCAGTTAAAAGTGGTGGGGGTAAAATCGAGATTATAAATACCTATGAATCACCGCAAATTATCTTGTCAGTTATCTGCAGCGAACAGACGTGCTCAGTTCAGATTTAGTCGCTAGTTAACGTTTTAGTTTTTAAAAAAATGGAAAAATTCTTCATCGTTAAGGATTCTACTAAGAAGATTAAAAAATTTAATCTATATGGGCGAGAAGTGGAATTTAAAATACGACCTATCCCTAAAGACGTCGAACCTGTGGGATGGATCAAAGACGCTCTGGAGGAAATAGTAGCCAAAGGAACTGAACATCTCCAGCCCAGTGATCAAGTTGGATTCACTTTCTGTTCCAAAGACTTTACCCGCGGTCAAGGATGGATAGCTTTTAAATTGTTTTCCGACGTTTCAACTGAGGACATATGGGAGAAGATATCTTCCATCTATCAGTCAAATTCTGTGGGGTTGAATACCGAGACTTTTTGCTTGGGTATTACGTCCGTAAGGTTGCCTGCTGGTCGTGGTAGAGCTCAGAATTTCAATACCTTTGATGAGGAATGCGCCAAAAGAAAGGCATTATCACCGTTAAAAACACCGATAATTTGTGTCTCCCACGAGCCCTTGTCATCGCCATGGCCCATTTGAACAAAGACAAGATTATAGCAGAATCCGCCGTGATCGAGGAAAAATACAAGGACAAAGAGCTGTACAACTTGTGGAAAAGGCTGATATTGTTATCCCTGAGGAGGGGTGTGGAATACCTGAACTTCAAAGCTACAACGATATCTGCAAAACTACAAAATTGTTGTATACAAGTTTGGGTGCAAAGGTCGTGACGTCATTTTGAAGGCGTGTCCGCTGGTCCGACGCTTAACCTAATATATCACGAGGGGCACTACAGCGTCATAACATCCCTCACTGCTGCCTTTTGCTGCAGCTTTTTTTGTGAGAACTGCCACATTCCGTATAATACTAAACAAATTCATAGATGTGATAAACAATGTTATGCTTGTAAAAGATCTCCGGCCTGCCTGAAAACGAAGCACATCAAATGCAAAGAATGTATAGAAGCTTTTATGGACAAGAATGTTTTAACGCTCATTTACCATCGGTCTGTTCTAAAATTAAAGATGTGTAGACTGTTTTAAAGTTCACAACGGTAATGATCACATCTGCGGATATATACTTTGTAAAACATGTTATAAAAATCAACCAATTGAACATATGTGCTATATACAGCCTGACAGAAGTATTCCTAATCAAATGATGTCTTATTAATATTTTACGATTTGGAAACCCGTCAGGAGAAGGAATTACCCAATGGATCTTTACTGCATGAGCCAAATCTATGTGTATTCAAACAATGTTGTGAATCATGTACCGATAATCCTATATGCAAGAAATGTGGCCTTCGAATACAGATTCTTCGATGTCAAGACGTCATTTCTCCATTTATGCATCATATTCTGACACTTCGTAAAAATTCAAGAAAGTCATTGTACTGGCGCATAATGGTGGAGGATTTGATCATCAGTTTCTACTTCGTTACATTTTAGAGAAGACTAGTCTGTACCCCGAATGTAATTATGAGAGGAACAAAATTAATATTGATGGAGGTAGGAAATGTAAAATTTCTGGATTCTCTCAATATTTTCCTATGCCTCTAACTGCTCTACCCAAGGCGTTTGATTTGAAGAGCTAAAGAAAGGATACTTTCCACATTTATTCACACTTTGGCTCATCAGAATTATGTAGGGGCCAATTCCAGCGCTCGACTTCTACGATCCCGACCATTTAAAGGAAGACGCTCGGGAAAAATTATTAAAATGGCATGGCGAAAGACAAGCGGAGGGATACGTTTTGATTTTCAGAAAGAAATCGTTGAATACTGTATCTCCGATGTGGAAATATTGACACAGGCGTGTCTCAAATTTCGAGACCTGATGAAACCGAAACCACAGTCGATCCCTTCCAGGAAAGCACCACTATTGCATCATGCTGTAACAAAGTCTTTAGACGCAATTTTTAAAACCTGAGACGATCGGGGTAATTCCAAAAGGGGGCTATAGATGGCGTGAAAATCAGTCAAAAATTGCCATCCAATGGCTGTTGTGGGGAGGAAACATCAAAGAGGAATCAAATTCAACACGCCCGCTAAGGGTATAGAAACCATGTTAAGGGACATAAAGTAGACGGTTTTTGTAGCGACACAAATCAAGTGTTTGAATTCCAAGGATGCTATTTTCAACGGTTGCCCCTCGATGTTTCAAATACAAAAGAAGCAATCCTCTGCATAATGATCCGTTGAATACATTGGAAAGTCGATACGAACAATCATTAGCAAAGTAGAGAGACTCCGAAGCCTTGGACTAGAAGTAATTGAGATATGGGAATGTCAATTTCGAGGAATGCTAAACGAGAAATTAGAGCCTCACAGAAGCACATCCATTGATAATCAATTTACCGATTAACCCCAGAAGACGCTCTCTACGGGGACTTACAGAAAATATCGTTGAATACTACAAGATCAAACAAATGATGCATAAATATGTCGTAATATGTTACCTGTACCCCTTCATCTGTAAATATGGAAAATTTCCGGTGGGTCATCCAAAAAAAAATTTACGTAGGTGAAGAATGTGTTACAGCCTCTCTGTCGCAGATGTCAGGACTTATTAAATGCCAGATTCTATCTAACCGAACCAGAACTTATAGTCACCCCGTTTTACCGTCAAAAATGAACAACAAATTGATGTTTGTTAACTGTCAAAATGTGGTGAAGATTTCGTTCGAGAAGAGTGTCAGCATTCTATTCAAGAAAGAAGCCTAAAAGGAACTTGGGTGATAGAAGAGGTGCTCAAAGCTATTGAAAAAGGTTACCAGATTATAGAGACTTACGAAATATGGGAATACGATACAATTCAGCTCAGTAAAGACCAAGAGGGGTTATTTAGCGGAATGATGAACAAGTTTCTACAAATAAAACAACAAGCTTCAGGATGGCCCAAACATTGCTTAACGGATGAAGAAAAAAACCGTTATATTGATGCATTTTTGGATAGAGAAGACATAAAGCTGGAATTTTCAAAAATTATAGAGAACCCCTGTTTGAGATCGTTAGCTAAACTTATGCTGAATTCCTTTTGGGGTAAATTTGCTCAAAAAGAAAACCAAAACAAAACCTCAATAGTCAGAGACTGTGGTGAATTCTTTGATATGCTGACTAATCCTTCTATTCATGTAAATACAGTTCTCCCGGTAAACGAAGAAACCCTTCTCATAACTTGGGAATTTAGAGAAGAGGCCTATGACGTTTCTTCAACGGTTAACGTTGTATTGGCTTCATATGTCACGGCCCTAGCTAGACTAAAATTATATTCATTCTTGGAGAAAGTGGAAGAAAGGGCAGTTTACGTAGATACAGATTCATGTATTTATATCTCTCGTAAGGGATTAGACGACATATCTACAGGCGACTTCATAGGTGATATGACCGATGAGCTCAATGGGGGTTTCATATCAGAGTTTGTTTCTGGAGGACCTAAGAACTACGCCTACAAATATACTACTTTGTCTGGAGAGGAACAGATCGTATGTAAAGTAAAAGGCATATCACTCACTACAAGGCATCCCAAGTAGTCAATTTTGAGAAAATAAAAGACATGGTGCTGAAGAAATCTGATCCTGTTTCTGTACTTTCTCGACAGCTACGACGTACAAGAGAGCATGCAGTAGTAACAGTCGAGTTTCCTAAGGTATACAAGATACTTCAATGAAAAGGAAATTCTATGAAGATCATACCTCTGTACCATTTGGATTTAAGAAAATAAAGTATTGATTTATTAATGTATGTAAATATTTTTTAATAAACATGTAAAATAAAATGTATGCAAATGATTTTTTGTTTTTATTTCCCGCCTAATTGAAAAATATTTTGCACCCGAAATTGTTCAGCCTTTTTACTCCATATAAAATATTTAAAAGTATGCATTGTTATTATTAAACGCCTGCAGTAATATACACCAAAAAAATTGAGAAGCAGTGTAACCATGTGGAACTTTGTATAATCACAAAAAAACATATCTTGGAAAATAAAAAATACAGCAGATTCATAAGCAGTGTAGAGAGGAAACTACGTAAAAGTAATCGATTATTACTAATAAAATAGAGTTTTGAATTCCTATTTTTACAATAATAATCATTTTACTATCTTACGTGTTGGGCACTGCACTGCACGGGTACCAACACTGTACTGCACGGGCACGAAAAATTGAGAAGCATGATAACCATGTAAGAACTTCGTATCACTACGTAAATGGTTATTACGAAAAGTAGAAATAAAACTATATTTTCGATAATAGCTATACTATTTTTTATGAGCACCGAAAAATTGAGAAGCACGATAACCTCATAGAACTTCGAAACAGCACCAGAGACAACCGAAGGCTACAGAAAAAAACACATACTGAAAAGGCATAACATCTATCAGCGCTGTATCCGATAATACTGTTTCCTTTGACATTCGTTGGATATGAAAACACATATTTGCTTCCCACCGTTATAACGGAAATAATAGTTACTGCAAAAGCAGTTTCACGATAAGACCATACATTAATCTACAAAGTTGATAATAAAACATATGTACTATTAAAATGCAGATATTTTTTAAAATTTACAATTAAAAATCAAATAAATATATTATAAATGGTAGGGGATACAGGGTAAACAACCGAAATATACTTAATTAGAATATTACTTATAATCTCCGCAGTTCTTGGTCAGCCGTATCGACAATTTACCGGTGGGGTCCTCTATTTTTGTGCATGTAAAAGGGTTAGACTATGGCGCTAGCAAAAAAACAAAATGCAACAAAGTAGAGTCACTTAATATTCTTGTTGAAATTACGGATAGAATATGGTAGAAAGTAACAATCAGATATTGTAGAAGCCATGTAATTGTTTAATTGTTGAGGAAAAAAGTATTTTCATACGCTGACCATGTTTATGTCCGCTTGGTACGCGACCAGATCTTTCCAAACCTTTGCCCGTAGGGTTCATGAGCCTACGACCAAATGTGTCGTCGAAGGGGCATTTTTGGCCAAATTCGGTCGAAACCGATGCTGCGTTCGTACCCTAGAGCCTACGAACAGTGACTCAAACTTAATTTTAATTGATATGCAAAGATCTGGCTAGAATGCTTGAGCTAGTGATTATATGCAATTTATCGGTGACGAGCTTTCCTCTAGCATATCTTGATTTATTCAAGCGAATCAATGAGAAACTAGTGAATAAAATTACCTGACGCCATAGTACAAGTTGGTATATCTACACCTTCTCTTACATTTGGCGCCACTAAAATGTTAATCTCCTTGTTTCTAAAAACGATCAAGTACTTATCTGTTCTTCTTATTAATCGGAAGTGATTCTACGGTGCTATTAAAAGAGTTTCCGTTATATCCCACAACGAAATCCGGCTTTATATGTCTGAACTCTGGTACATGTTCACTCAAATCTTCAGTACATGGTGCAATATTTTGGCAGTTGATCTTTCCTTCGTGAATATTAAACCACAAATGTCTTCGTTTGAAGATGAACTGTTTGAAAAGTGTTACGTTTATATTAGTATTAATATTTATGACATTTACTTTTTTAAAATAGTTAAATACTACGATAAACTGGAATGTGGGATGAAGCAGAAATGTTTCTGTAACCCAATTTAGGTATGTATAGCAAGTCTTACGCAAGACAATAATAAAAACAGATAGAATTCGAGGGCGATTCTTGGAAGAAAAATTCATAAGTATTTCTAAGGCAACACCGACCGGAGTGCTATAATTTTAGCATACATTTACAGGTTATAGGTCTAATGATAAATAGAAAGTGATTAAAATTTTAACTTCAATTTTCGTAAAATAGCTGAGATATGCCATCTTGCAGTAGCCTGAAATGAAATACCCGACAGGTTACCCATCACCCTGATAGTCTGTGGTTCTCGCCGCTAGATGACGCTACATACAAACGTCATCTGTCAAACGTTATGTGTATCATTGATAAGTGTGAGTTGTGTCTCTAAGCGCTAGATGGTGTCGATGTCGCACTGGTGTCGTAGAGTGACCCACATACAGGGGTCGATAGAAATTTTGGGGCCCTAACCGACGGGTCGATGAACCGACGGTATAACGTCAGATCGAAATAAGCTCCATTCACATGGGAGGTGTGTGTGGAATTGCTCGTGGGAGACACGGACCTTGTCGTATATAGCAAGACGTGTCCTAAAATGGTGATACCCATTGGTCGCTCAGCCATACAGGTCGGTCAGACAGAAGTTTTTGGGACCGTGGTGCTCTGATTGGTGGATCAGACGGCGGGAAATTTGAACGGTGTTGATGGTATAAGGCTGAATGGTGGACGGCGGGGTCGGGTGCGTTGGTAATCACCTATGTCGCAATGAGGTTAGATAGATAGTCGTTCAGTGAAGGTGTTGTCGTAGCGGTGATATGCAAGAAGTACTGCTCGCGGGGGTGTCAACGAGTTAATATTGGCCAACGATAACAGCGGTGACCCTGGAACACTGTTGTCACACGGTTGCAAAAGATGACAGGTTATCTCTTAATTTTCGTAAACAACGATTTTTCTAAAGTGGTAAAAACAGGTCGAAATTTTAAATACCTATGAATCACCACCGCAAATTATCTTGTCAGTTATCTGCTGCGAACAAAACATGCTCAGCTCAGACTTATCTAAAAAGTGGTGGGAAAATCGATATTATAAAAATATTTATGAATCACCGCAAATTCTCTTAGACGTGCTCTTATCAGTTCAGACTTAGTTAAACTGGTGGGTAAAATCGAGATTATAAATACCTATGAATCACCGCAAATTACCTTGTCAGTTATCTGCAGTGAACAGACGTGCTCAGTTCAGACTTAGCAATTCCCACGCTCCTCCGTGGCCATTCCCCTTACCCTCTCGCGAGTGCGCGCATGCGCATGCGGCTCGTTCTGGTCTATAGACATATGATCGCTAATGATCTTGAACAAAGATGTCCTGATACACGAACCGCCAGAGGTACATCAGAAGTAATGTTAGTATTGTGTGTGCGTGTTTTTGAACACGCTAAGTCGTGATGTACATCACGTGACGTACGTCACGTGACCTACGTGACGTGCGTGTGACAGGTGACGTACGTGTGACAGGTGACGTGCGTCACGTGACACGTGACGCACGTGGCACGTGACGTGCGTCACGTGACACTTGACGCACGTGGCGTACGTCACGTGACACGTGACGTGCACACTTTGTTCAAAAATACCAAAAGCTGTCTTGATAGCCCGAA
Organism: Acanthoscelides obtectus; assembly: GCA_963669975.1. NCBI lineage: Eukaryota > Metazoa > Arthropoda > Insecta > Coleoptera > Chrysomelidae > Acanthoscelides > Acanthoscelides obtectus. The sequence continues at coordinate 40,637,986 of CAVLJG010000003.1, read as the reverse complement.
ACCGCCAGAGGTACAACATCAGAAGTAATGTTAGTGCGTGGTTGAGGTTCAAAAACTTAGCGTGTTCAAAAAAAAAACGTACCTAGACCAAAAGTCATTCAGACCAGTCACTCTAGACCAAAGCACCGTTTTTCAACGCCTTTTTTGTCACCATTCCCTTAGTAGCGCGCATGCACATGGGGCTCGTTCTGCTGGTGCTGGTGCTGGCGCGGGCGTAGATAGCGTTGTGGTAAGGGTTGGGGGTAGGTCTTGTTCTCTTATCGCGCACGAGTAAGTTTGTTTGTTGTGTACCATAGGATAGTGTATTTACATACATTAATAAATCAATACTTTATTTTCTTAAATCCAAATGGTACAGAGGTATGATCTTCATAGAATTTCCTTTTCATTGAAGTTATCTTGTATACCTTAGGAAACTCGACTGTTACTACTGCATGCTCTCTTGTACGTCGTAGCTGTCGAGAAAGTACAGAAACAGGATCAGATTTCTTCAGCACCATGTCTTTTATTTTCTCAAAATTGACTACTTGGGATGCCTTGTAGTTGAGTGATATGCCTTTTACTTTACATACGATCTGTTCCTCTCCAGACAAAGTAGTATATTTGTAGGCGTAGTTCTTAGGTCCTCCAGAAACAAACTCTGATATGAAACCCCCATTGAGCTCATCGGTCATATCACCTATGAAGTCGCCTGTAGATATGTCGTTTAAATCCCTTACGAGAGATATAAATACATGAATCTGTATCTACGTAACTGCCCTTTCTTCCACTTTCTCCAAGAATGAATATAATTTTAGTCTAGCTAGGGCCGTGACATATGAAGCCAATACAACGTTAACCGTTGAAGAAACGTCATAGGCCTCTTCTCTAAATTCCCAAGTTATGAGAAGGGTTTCTTCGTTTACCGGGAGAACTGTATTTACATGAATAGAAGGATTAGTCAGCATATCAAAGAATCACCACAGTCTCTGACTATTGAGGTTTTGTTTTGGTTTTCTTTTTGAGCAAATTTTACCCCAAAAGGAATTCAGCATAAGTTTAGCTAACGATCTCAAACAGGGGTTCTCTATAATTTTTGAAAATTCCAGCTTTATGTCTTCTCTATCCAAAAATGCATCAATATAACGGTTTTTTTCTTCATCCGTTAAGCAATGTTTGGGCCATCCTGAACCTTGTTGTTTTATTTGTAGAAACTTGTTCATCATTCCGCTAAATAACCCCTCTTGGTCTTTACTGAGCTGAATTGTATCGTATTCCCATATTTCGTAAGTCTCTATAATCTGGTAACCTTTTTCAATAGCTTTGAGCACCTCTTCTATCACCCAAGTTCCTTTTAGGCTTCTTTCTTGAATAGAATGCTGACACTCTTCTCGAACGAAATCTTCACCACATTTTTGACAGTTAACAAACATCAATTTGTTGTTCATTTTTGACGGTAAAACGGGGTGATATAAGTTCTGGTTCGGTAGAATCTGGCATTTAATAAGTCCTGACATCTGCGACAGAGAGGCTGTAACACATTCTTCACCTACGTAAATTTTTTTTGGATGACCCACCGGAAATTTTCCATATTTACAGATGAAGGGGTACAGGGAACATATATCGACATATTTTATGCATTCATTTGTTTTGATCTTGTAGTATTCAACGATATTTTCTGTACGTCCCCCGTAGAGAGCGTCTCTGGGGTTAATCGGTAAATTGATTATCAATGGATGTGCTTCTGTGAAGGCTCTAATTTCATCGTTTAGCATTCCTCGAAATTGACATTCCCATATCTCAATTACTTCTAGTCCAAGGCTTCGGAGTCTCTCTACTTTGCTAACTGATTGTTCGTATCGACTTTCCAATGTATTCAACGGATCATTATGCAGAGGATTGCTTCTTTTGTATTTGAAACATCGAGGGCAACCGTGAAAATAGCATCCTTGGAATTCAAACACTTGATTTGTGTCGCTACAAAAACCGTCTACTTTATGTCCCTTAACAATGGTTTCTATACCCTTAGCGGCGTGTTGAATTTTGATTCCTCTTTGATGTTCCTCCCACAACAGCCATTGGATGGCAATTTTTGACTGATTTTCACGCCATCTATAGCCCCCTTTTGGAATTACCCCGATCGTCTCAGGTTTTAAAAAATTGCGTCTAAAGACTTTGTTACAGCATGATGCAATAGTGGTGCTTTCCTGGAAGGGATCGACTGTGGTTTCGGTTTTCATCAGGTCTCGAAATTTGAGACACGCCTGTGTCAATATTTCCACATCGGAGATACAGTATTCAACGATTTCTTTCTGAAAATCAGAAACGTATCCCTCCGCTTGTCTTTCGCCATGCCATTTTAATAATTTTTCCCGAGCGTCTTCCTTTAAATGGTCGGGATCGTAGAAGTCGAGCGCTGGAATTGGCCCTACATAATTCTGATGAGCCAAAGTGTTGAATAAATGTGGAAAGTATCCTTTCTTTAGCTCTTTCAAATCAAACGCCTTGGGTAGAGCAGTTAGAGGCATAGGAAAATAATTGAGAGAATCCAGAAATTTTACATTTCCTACCTCCATCAATATTAATTTTGTTCCTCTCATAATTACATTCGGGTACAGACTAGTCTTCTCTAAAATGTAACGAAGTAGAAACTGATGATCAAATCCTCCACCATTATGCGCCAGTACAATGACTTTCTTGAATTTTTTACGAAGTGTCAGAATATGATGCATAAATGGAGAAATGACGTCTTGACATCGAAGAATCTGTATTCGAAGGCCACATTTCTTGCATATAGGATTATCGGTACATGATTCACAACATTGTTTGAATACACATAGATTTGGCTCATGCAGTAAAGATCCATTGGGTAATTCCTTCTCCTGACGGGTTTCCAAATCGTAAAATATTAATAAGACATCATTTGATTTAGGAATACTTCTGTCAGGCTGTATATAGCACATATGTTCAATTGGTTGATTTTTATAACATGTTTTACAAAGTATATATCCGCAGATGTGATCATTACCGTTGTGAACTTTAAAACAGTCTACACATCTTTTAATTTTAGAACAGACCGATGGTAAATGAGCGTTAAAACATTCTTGTCCATAAAAGCTTCTATTACATTCTTTGCATTTGATGTGCTTCGTTTTCAGGCAGGCCGGAGATCTTTTACAAGCATAACATTGTTTATCACATCTATGAATTTGTTTAGTATTATACGGAATGTGGCAGTTCTCACAAAAAAAGCTGCAGCAAAAGGCAGCAGTGAGGGATGTTATGACGCTGTAGTGCCCCTCGTGATATATTAGGTTAAGCGTCGGACCAGCGGACACGCCTTCAAAAATGACGTCACGACCTTTGCACCCAAACTTGTATACAACAATTTTGTAGTTTTGCAGATATCGTTGTAGCTTTTGAAGTTCAGGTATTCCACACCCCTCCTCAGGGATAACAATATCAGCCTTTTCCACAAGTTGTACAGCTCTTTGTCCTTGTATTTTCCTCGATCACGGCGGATTCTGCTATAATCTTTGTCTTTGTTCAAATGGGCCATGGCGATGACAAGGGCTCGTGGGAGACACAAATTATCGGTGTTTTTAACGGTGATAATGCCTTTTCTTTTGGCGCATTCCTCATCAAAGGTATTGAAATTCTGAGCTCTACCACGACCAGCAGGCAACCTTACGGACGTAATACCCAAGCAAAAAGTCTCGGTATTCAACCCACAGAATTTGACTGATAGATGGAAGATATCTTCTCCCATATGTCCTCAGTTGAAACGTCGGAAAACAATTTAAAAGCTATCCATCCTTGACCGCGGGTAAAGTCTTTGGAACAGAAAGTGAATCCAACTTGATCACTGGGCTGGAGATGTTCAGTTCCTTTGGCTACTATTTCCTCCAGAGCGTCTTTGATCCATCCCACAGGTTCGACGTCTTTAGGGATAGGTCGTATTTTAAATTCCACTTCTCGCCCATATAGATTAAATTTTTTAATCTTCTTAGTAGAATCCTTAACGATGAAGAATTTTTCCATTTTTTAAAAACTAAAACGTTAACTAGCGACTAAATCTGAACTGAGCACGTCTGTTCGCTGCAGATAACTGACAAGATAATTTGCGGTGATTCATAGGTATTTATAATCTCGATTTTACCCCCACCACTTTTTAACTGACCACAGTGTTTCAAGGTCACCGCTGTTATCGTTGGTCAGTATTAACTCGTTGACAGCCTGCGCTTCCTGCCCATTCACCCATGCTTAACAGCCCCGCCCGGTACTTCTTGCATATCACCGCTACGACAACACCTGCCCTGAACCTAACCTCATTTGCGACGTAGGTGATTGCCTTGTTGAATTTATTAGATACACAATATAGACTGTACTATGTTTTCAATATTGTATCAATGTTAAAAATTAACTAACATTAACTGTATGCACCACATATATGAGCAATTCCATTTTTATATGCACACTGAATATGACGTGTTGATTATTGAGATCATCCTATACGCATTGTTTCCCGCGAATTTTATACGTTTTTCCATTTAAACTGAATCAGCAGAATTGCATCTATAAATATCATTATTCATGGGCTTTTATCGATCTATATGCAAATATTTACCGCAAAACATGAAATGAGTCACATCGCTTACGCATAGACGTTATACTACACCTTACTATCGTCGGCTGTCTGAATCACTTCCGGTCGGGTGCGCCATCTAACGGGGCCCGCCAATCAACATATACCATCAACCCGTTCAAACTTCCCGCCGTCTGATCCACCAATCAGAGCACGCGGTGGATCTAGCGGTTCCCGCCAATCAACATATACCATCAACCCCGTTCAAATTTCCCGCCGTTTGATCCGCCAATCAGAGCACGCGGTGGATGTGGTGGGCGTGGCCAAAAAGTGGAAGTGGTGGGGGCGCCCAGAGTGCACCAGTATCTACTTATTATTATTATTATTATTATTGTTATTATTTTTCTGTTTATTTTGATTTTTACTAAGAACGTCGGTCAAAATCACCTTTGACTCTACATAGGTTTAAACCACTTTTCACTGCGAAGAATAAGAACTGCTTTTAATCGGTTATGAGTTTTGACTGTAACATATGCACTCCTATGGGCAAGCCGATGGCTTTCTTTATCTCTAGAAACTACTCATTATGATGCTTTTATGATAATAGGTCCAGACATGGCGATGTTTCCATTTATCCACTAGTCGGGCCTCCCTGTTCGAGAGTGGCTGCAACCACCAGTGACCACAAGGCAGCCACAGCATCCCTTTCGGCACAATTAGGTTAGGGAGGACATCCTTTAAAGTCGAGGCGGACACGCCGGAGATAAATAACAAACAGAAAGCTGTTAGCGAAAAGGACAAAGGGCCGGCTGCTGCTGCATCCACAATGCGAATCACAAAGCAAATAATGGCTGTCGGTGTCGCCTGCGAGGTTGCAGTGCAGCTGCAGCAAGTTTTGAAATTCGAAGTTCTGCGTCAGGAGGATGACATACGGGATGTGTCACAAGTTACCAAGATGTCCAGGGACGGCGCAGGCGACTCAGAAGATATTGAAGAAGGGAGCAGATGTAGAGAAAGTGCAACATATTTGGAATACTGCAGGTAACTTGGAGTACTCAGTTACCTAGATAAATACAAACGCTATCTGTATTTTTTTTTTGCCGTAAATATACTGTCTCAAACGACACGAAACCACAAATACTAAAAACAGGATGTCATCTTGACATATCCTGCTACCAGCCACACGGGAACGAGGCGTCCACTTTGAAAACTTTTTCGGTAAGAATGCAATCATCGATAATCATTTACTATGATACGTAAAATCTTCATGGTAATTATTTGAACTGTTTGTTATGTGTCGTTGTGAGTTTACAATTTTATCTTGATTTTGTGAATTTATTTAGAATTAAAAATGTGACATGGAATTTTAAATTACGATGTCATGTTAATTAGGAATAGGCACAGCTTAATGTGCGAATTGTGGGTTCACGCTGCTTGTAGTGCTTATGACTCTGGTGTGTACGAGTATATCTGTGATTATTGTAAGAACAGTAACTAAGAACACTAAACTATGCGTTCGGGCTAAATACTGATTTGTGGTTATTGTGACTGATTACTTAATAATTAATAATTATAAGCTATTTTTGTTAAACAGATTAATCACCAAAGACTGTAAAACGGTTACAAAGTTGAGGAATTTATTAGTTTCTTAGAAAAAGTGTAACCAATTATCAAAAAAGGTTATTATAATTTGGAACACTATATCATACATATATGCATAATTTGGAATACTATGTTATATTCCAACTTATAATCACCTTTTTACCCTAAATAAATTTACCCTTTTGTAGTTTTTTACTTTGATAAATATTTTGATGGGATTCCTGGTTTTTGATCTGTTTGATTGTTTATATCGTTAAAATCTAATGATTTTCCAATAATTTTAGGCATTTTTTATTTTGCTATCCCTTGTATATTACAATTCATTGCCGAAAAACAAACCAGTATTCCAAACATACTACAGTTGCCCTATCATCAAGATAACATCCAGAGAGGCGCAATTAAAATCTCACTTGGCTTACAAGGATGACACATTTGTGTCATATTCCTCATCATGTAACAAGATTTCTAAAAAACATACTCTCTGAGTTTCTAAACACCTTGTATAGGTCATGCACAAATGTGAAAATGTTGGAATTGCAAAAAATGGCTTGAAGTAAGTAGACTACTTCCCACGCTACGCTGTCTTCAGTTCGAAAATGATTATGTTAGCATTTAATAAAAAATTAAATGAACTTCCTCCTCCCCCTGAGCACCACCATGCTCAGCGTACATAGATTACAGCAGTACGGAAGCGATTGCCGACTGTGACGTATGACCACCGACGACGACGGTTGTCCGTCGGAGGACCACGTCCCACGTATCGTCACCCGACTGTACGAGTTTAAAGGGTAAGTGTACGGGGACATCTGTGATGAGGGGTTAGTGGCACATAAATATACCAAGGTCAAAGAATTTAGATATGTCCTCCCCATCATCTGCAACCCCTAAAGCCAATTTTTAACCTCTACAAAAAAAATCCGAAAATGATTAGGATCATCTGAAACATTAAAATACGAAATATGAGCGATTTTTATTGTTTGTTTTTAACCTTCCACTATCGTTGAACTGAGTTTCAACAATTACATAGCTTTTCATGAAAATCACAGTGGTACTTCTCAAGTTAAAGGCGGTTATAAGATTAGCGGACAGACAGACAGACGGAAATGAGTGACATGGTTTTACGTGGTGTAACATCCGAAAAACATAATATCTGATTTTCGAGAATTTTCGCGATTTCAATACTTTCCCGCCAGTAGGCGTGGGAAGTGAAAACGATATTTGGCACTCTATCTACAAGAATGACTTACAAGCTGTCCAAGTTGAGTGTTCTTTCGTACCCGCTGCTCCAGAAATATGGTATACCTAACTTCTTCCTTTGAAAGGTGGCCCAACGAAAAGGTCTCACCCCCATATTCTCCTGGTATATTCTGGAAAAAACACTCGGAAATGTCAAGTTTGATTTCTAGGGGACGTGTTTTCATCTATAGCTGTACAGAGTGATCCAAAGTCACACTTTAGATTTTCAAATGGAAGTCCCCATTTTTTCCATTTTCGATTGAGTTTTTAGTAACCTTTGCATAATAAAGTTGATACCTATATTCAATCGTTGTGAACCTATTTGAGCTTATAATAAAATTCGAATTACTTAATACTGATAATAATAAAAAATAATAATCCTGGATACCAGGATAGAATCAATCAGTGTCATCGTATGTCTTAGATGTCTTTCATTTCAAATTGTTAAGTTATCTACCTAATTGTGATAAATATTGAACAATGGCTTATTTAACTCAAGAAAGGGTAGAAATAACAAAATTGTATTGCCAAAATGTTACATCCAGACAAAAACATAAGTATGTGTCTACTCGCTGTAATCGCCATCGAAAAAATCGACCATTAGGAATGACGCCGCAGAAATAGCAGTTTCATAACACGTACCACTTGACAACACCCAAAGCACTCGTGGACTGGCTACTTCTTCAGGATTCACACGCTCAATAGTACAAAGAATTTTGAAAGACAATAATTTCACGTACAACATGAAACTTGTCCATGAGCTTAGTGAAGAAGACAATTTTGATACACGGTTGGAGTTTGGCGAATTAATGTCCCAACGTTCAATCATCAATGCAAATCTGTTATTTAATATTTATTTCTCGGATGAGCGTACGTTCTATTTACATGGTGCTGTAAATAGCCATAATTATCGATATTGGAGTGACTCGAATCCACATTGTTTCGCGAGGTACTCTCGCAATATCTTGAAAAAAATAAATGTATGTGCCAGCATTTTCGAAAATGCGAATTACATTCATTTCCAACAAGATGGTGCACCGCCGGACTATGTGGCTCGAGTACGACAGTTTTTGGAGGCCCATTTCCCAAATCAGTGGATCGGCAGACGAGGCCCCATCGACAGGCCGCCGAGATTACTTTTCTTGGGGGCATTTCAAAAATAAAGTCTTTAGTACGAAGCCAGATTACAATCAAGATCGTCAGCGGATTACGGCTGAATGTAGACAAATAGCTCAAGACATGCTTGAAAATGTGAGGAATAGAACAAAATCTTCATTATTGCATGTAGGTAAATGGACACCACATTCAGCACTTATTACTACATTGACCTACCTCTTTATAGCAAATTAATTTTTATTTTTATTTAAATGTACGCGTAAATTGTAAGTTTTTTTAATACGCGGGAGCTTTATAAAAAATCTAAAAATTAAAAAATGGAAGTTTATATTTAAAAATATAAGTGTAACGCAATATTTTAGTTTTGGATCACCCAGTATTATACGGCTAGAGATGAAAGGACGTTCCCCTAGAAATCAAAATTGACTTGTCCGAGCGTTTTTCCCAAAATATACCAGGAGAGTCACAAATGGGGTGCGACCTTTTCGTTGGGCCACTTTGTATACTGAATATGCAGGGTACTCCACTAAGAAAAAAAAACGCAAGATTCTGTTGTGATGTAGTTATAAATCACGATGTAGCGAACAGCATTTCATTACAGAGCCACCGACCGATTGCACACTGGAAGCTCGCTTGTATATCAATGTTAACATATTAGGTTGTTCGTAAAACTCTTGCGATTTTTAACCTTCAAATTCAAAGGAGCATACCTCAGCTTTAACAAAACTTTATTGATCAAAATAAAAACCATTAGAATCAGTACAGCTTTGCCAACGAGAAACAAGTTTATTTATGCCGCTAACGTAGAAATCCGGAGTTCTGGCATAGTCATGATTATTGTGGCATTTCTCGCCAAGGAAGTTGTCGAGGTGTTTGAAAAAGTGATATACGGTGGGCGAGAGGTCCGGCGAGTACGGTGGATGAGGCAGAGTTTCATAGCCCAATCCGTTCAGCGTTTGCAGGGTCGGTTGTGCGACGAGTGGCCGGGCGTAGTCGCTTAGGAGAATTAGCCTCTTCATATTGACAAGTCTAGGGCACATACGTCGTAGCTTCTGATGCATTTCGTCGATCTGCTGACAGTACTTCTTCGCCGTAATCGTTTCGCCCGGATTTGGGAAGCTGTGGTGGATGAGACGGCCTGCAGGCCACACAGTCACCATAACCTCCTTTGGGTGGAGTTTCGGCTTCGGGAGGTGTTGTGAAGCCTCGTCGCTACCCAACCATTGCGCAGAACGTCGCTTATTGTCGTAGAGAATTCACTTTTCATCACATGTCACAATCTGGTCGAGAAACGGGTCAGACGCCACCTCAAAACGACGATTTACTGATTTTCGCTTAATTCATCCGATACCGATACCCAAGGAGTTTATCAGTTTTGTTGACTTTCCGAACCGTTTCAACTGGTCTGAAATGGTCGCAATACCCACATCAAGCTCCTCCGCAAGCTCGCGAACAGTGCTCGGTTTGCTTCCGCCAGGGCCTTTAATTAGTCGTCGTCGACATCATGTGGCCGACCATTTCCAAGGCTCTCGTCACCGCTGGGGAATTTCTTGAACCACCATTGTACCGTACGTTCATTAGTGGCTCCTTGGCCAAATGCATCGTTGATATTGCGAGCTGTCTCGGCAGCTTTTCGACCTAATTTGTACTGGAATAAGAAAATCGTGCGAATGTGCATCTTGTCCATCCAAGTCAAGAAAAAAAAACAATTGTAAAACAAAACAGAGACATCTAGATAGCGCTAAAATAATGGGTGATTTTTTTCTAGCCTCTTTTTGGCAACACTGTTTTGACAGATGATGCGTGAATCGTGTCTTGTGTCATTGTCAAACTTGTTCAGTTTGGTCTTTATTTTAGCCATGAATCGACTTACGAACGAACAACGCTTGCAAATTATTGAATTTTACTATCAAAATTCATGCTCGGTTAAGAGAGTGAATCGAGCACTGCTTCCAATTTATGGGCAATATGGTCGGCCTACTGAGGGAGCTATTCGGAAGCTTGTGACTAAATTTCGAACCCAGTTTACATTATTGGACATTAAACCACCAACACGCAGACGTAGAGTGAGGACTGAAGAAAATATTGCGGCTGTATCCGCCAGTGTTAGTGATGACCGTGAAATGTCGATTCGCCGCCGTTCGCAGCGATTGAGCCTCTGTTACTCCACTACGTGGAAAATTTTGCGACAGGATTTGGGTGTAAAATCTTATAAGATACAGCTGGTGCAAGAATTGAAGCCACACGATTTCTCGCAACGTTTCCAATTTGGTGAATGGGCGCTGGCAAAGTTGGAGGAAGATCCACATTTTTATCGAAAAATTGTGTTCAGCGACGAAGCTCATTTCTGGTTGAATGGGTACGTCAACAAGCAAAATTGCCGCATCTGGAGTGAAGACCAGCCAGAGGCATTGCAAGAGCTAGCAATGCATCCCGAAAAAATCACTGTTTGGTGTGGATAATGGGCCGTGCGATGATAACAAACTTTTTTTTGCCCAAAAGAGAAGAGCTGGACTTGGCTGACATGTGGTTTCAACAAGACGGTGCCACATGCCACACCGCACACGAAACAACGGCCCTATTGAGAGGCGAGTTCGGTGAACAGTTTATCTCACGTTTGGGGCCCGTCAATTGGCCGCCTAGATCGTGTGATTTAACGCCGTTGGACTATTTCTTGTGGGGCCATGTTAAGGCTAATGTCTACGGGGATAAACCAGCAACGATTGACGCACTGGAAGCCAATATTGAAGCATTTATTCGTGAGATACCGGCCGATATGTTGGAGAGAGTGTGCCAAAATTGTACCTTGCGCATGGGCCATCTAATGCGGAGCCGCGGCCAACATTTACATGAAATAATCTTTAAACATTAAATTATATATGACCATTCTATCGACTCAAATAAAGATTTAATCGTTTTTTCAAATTTGTTGTGTTTTTTTTAAAATCAAATCCTATACCTCTTAAAAAATCACCCGTTAGAAATAACAAAACCCGCAAGAATTTTCAGTACAACCTGATATTATATAATTTACAATTCTATATCCATTATTTTTTCGATGTTGCCCGTCCCGAGAGCAACCTTCATCTTGCCCGTATCAGTTCTGGTCGAGTAACTTTCACAGTGTATACATACAGCCTATCTTTTATTCCTATTTCAGCATGAATTATTCTCCGTTTGAATCGTCCATTTGTTCTATTAGAAAGGAAAACGGAATGCGGAAAAGCTCCCAAAGTACCCGTTTCATCCCCGTGAGACGCATATTACAGACCTCCTGCGAAATACAAAGCTGTCCCACAAATGTCCCTTTGAACGGGAGTATATGTCATAGGTATCATTTTATAATGCAAAAGGTCCTTCCTTTTCATGGCGTCCCTTCTGTTGCTGACACAGCCAGATTAGAAATGTTTGCCCGATTAAGCTAAGAATGGTAATTAATTTTGGTTCGCTTCACTGCCACTTACGACGAAAGGCAAAGAATTTCATAGTTCAAAAGATATAACACTGAATAATATCATGTCGCTGGCTTTCCTGAATCTATTATCTATGTGCAAGGTGAGTCAGTCTTTTTAAAACTAAAGCCTAAGTGCAGGACTACCACGACTGTTATAAAGCAGCTAAAAAGATTACGTTGATAGAAGCCGTGATCTGGCTGATGTCGGTAGAACTGGGCAAATCCTCTTTGGTAGATTCCATATTCTTGATATCCTGGGAAGGAGACTTCTTATAATACAAAACACTATAGAGTTGGGATGAGAAGCAAAGTCTGTCATGTAGAGTAAAGGATCCCCCAAACCGACTGCGATTGATTCGCGACGACATTGGTCGTCCAGGGACTCTTCTCGTAGATGCAAATGAACAAGAACAGACCTGTACGTCAATTTCGCTCACAGCGGTGCGACAGTGCAGCGTCTAAATTTTAATTTGCTGCTTGCACGATTTTTATCGCTGTCGCAAGGGCAAACACTGAAAAACTTCAGAAAATAATTAAATAATTTCCAATTATCTATGACTTGAACAACGAGGACTACAAAAATGTTCGGAAAAAAGACAAAATCTGGGATGAGATATGAGTGGAATTGAATGACACCGGTAAGTTACTCTTTACTGAGAAATCATTATAATACGTTTATTATTTATGATGCCTTAGCTAAGCTGATCTTGACCAATAATATTAGGAGTTGAAGTAGTCAACAAATTTTTCTCGTGTAGAAAATGCCAGATTCGTTGCACGTCTTGGATCATTTTCGATGTTGGTAAAGGCTTGTGATGGATCTGGATCTTCGTCTAGAAGGTGTATATACTGTTCGTCACATTGTTTACCGCGTAAAAAAGTATTCAGAACGCATGTAGTTTTGACTCCCGAAAGCATTTTCCACTACTCTCCGCGCCCTGCACAGCCCAGTATTGTATTTTTCTTTTTCTAGCGTCTGCTTTCGACTGTCTATATGGAAACGGTCTCATTAGGTAGGGTTTGAGGGAAAATCGTTCATCTCCAATCAAAACATGAAGGCATGGTTCCCTCTGTCCAGGTAGAGGCTTATCTGGAATGTGCATCAACCCAGCTTCAAATCGTTGTCCCATGGTAGAAGCTTCGAATATTCCCCCGTCACTATTTTTCCCGAAGCCACCGATATCTACTCATATAAACTTGTAGTATGGATCAACGATTGCCATTAGCCATATATCATCGAAGCACTTGTCATTCGAAAGTATATTTAGAACCGTTTTTCGTCTTGGCGCAATTCAGTCATTAATGTTTGGAATTCCCCACATTCCCTTCTTCCTAAGTTAATTTGATGGCACCATTTTCTTCGCTTCCTGTAAATATTTGCGAATGTTTTTTTTGAGACCTAGATATTGCAAGAAATACATACCTACTCTGTTCTTCCTCCGCCAAAGCAAGATATAGAATTGCTTCTTCTTCATCTGAAGAGTACATGTTTTAATTTGATTTTCAAGCTACACTCTCACACCGTTTACTGCCAATCCACTGCGATCTTTTCGCTTCGATATGAAAGTCTCTCAGATGTTCGCAGCGAATTTCGCGAGAATTATATCGCCACGAATATCGCAGCGGCTTAATCGCGTTGGTTTGTGGGATACTTAAACGATCTAGAATCATGGAGATATATATGCCGTTAACATACCGGCAGAAAAATCGCTAATCGCTGACTGCCACTTGTCTAAAGAAGCTGTATTGAACAGCGTATTAGTCTGAGTTATTTCTACGTCCTCACGGTAACCTGGCGGCCTGGCTTTTTATAAAGACAGTTCTTCTCTTTCCAACGTATCTGCAAAGTTCGATCCAGGGTTACCAGGTTTGGCGATTTGTTCACGACTTTACAGAGTATTTTCCAGTGGCGCGTGCTTATCCTATAAATATACTGAGTGGCAAAAAAGGTTAACACGTATGTTTATTAAGGCTGCTACACACAGTGCCGGCGGCAGGGCCGCCGACTAAGCCTCCGTACACCCGGCGGCATACAAAGCCGCCGGCATTGCCGAGGGGGTGTGCCGGCGGGTTACGCGGCTTGCCGGCGTCACTTCGTTCCTGGCATTCGAGCGGTAGTGTTGTGCGGTTTGTGTGTTTAAACAAATTAAAATGTCGTTTAATTGGGACGACGAAGCTGTGCTGCTCTTAATTGAAAAAATTCATGAAAATGATATATTATGGAATCCCAGAAATGCAGACTATAAGAATAGGAACAAACGAATGGACGCATTGAAACATAATTGCAAGTGTATTTGACATTGATAAAGGCGAAGTAGAGAGAAAGTTACAAAATGTAACCTCTCATTATTTTCGGGAAAAAAAGAAGTTAGAACAGTTGCACAAATCTGGTGCAGGCATAGACGATGTATAGAAACCCAAAAAACATGATATTGCGCAAACGCTGACACCCCACATCATCTTTTTTATACTCTTCTATCATTTCAGTACCGTTCCGCCATTTTCTATTTTGTAAACTTGGGTGCAACCAAAACCTTCTCGTCCTTTCGTATTTTTTGCTTATTAAAATAAAAATTACAACTGCGGCGGCTGTGCTGATGATTTCCTTATTCATTTAAACCAACCAACCATAAAATATCCATCATTCCGGTTGTGACAATCACACAGAACGCTAGTGAAGTGCAACACACAAACCGCACAACGCTACCTCTCGAATGCCAGGAACGACGTGACGCCGGCAAGCCGCGTAACCCGCCGGCACACCCCGGCGGCTACTTTGCGCGGCAAGGCCGGCGGCTTTGTATGCCGCCGGGTGCACGGAAGCTTAGCCGCCGGTACTGTGTGTAGCAGCCTTAAGAATTCAAGAATTTTTTACATATCGATTTATCTTGCCATGAACAACAGTGATAAAATGGTCAGGTTTTTATGTTAAGTTTTTGTGGTGGGTGCGTGAATTGTTTGGTCATAAAGAAGCAGTTTTCGTACATTTACGGTGTCAGCTACCTATGTTAATTTCGTGTAGCTTATTGAGAAGCCTTTATGTGATTGGTCAAAATGCATAGAGTGCGTAGAATACGCCGGGGTTCTGGACGTCCCAGAGGGACCACAGAGTGACAAGACGCCGGTTAAGACGTCTCGCTCTGAGAGACAGATTCAATAGTACTCGAGCCATCGCCAATCAGTGGTTTGAAGAGCATGGAAGGATGGTTGGTATGCGTACGGTATATCGCCGAATACGACAGTTTGGCCTTTTGTTTTTATCGCCCAAAATGGGTGCTAGCTCTCAGAGTTGAACATCGGCGTAACCGTTTGCTCTTGTGTAGAGAAAGAATTCTATGGGATCGGAAATGGAATCAGGTAGTCTTTGGTGACGAATCCCGCTTCTGTCTGGGGATGCACGATGGTCGGGCAAAAGTGGGAAGGCGACGTGACCCACAATTTGGCAGGAAGCGTCTCGTTCTCCACACCGTGGAAGCTTATGGTAACAGATCAGCACTAATTCTCATCAGAGGCAATATGACAGCACGCCGCTATATTCTGGAAGTAGTGAAGCCTCATCTTATTCCATACCTAAAGACCATCCAAAACCCGATTTTTCAGCAAGGCAATGCCAGACCGCATCGCATCAACCGTTTACCTTGGCTACCACGATCGCCTGACCTATCTCCAATTGAACATGTCTGGGACATGATAGGTCGCACTCACGAAGTTGGAGTAGCCTGGAATAAGATACCGTAACAGGATATCGACCACCTTATCAGCACCAAGCCAAGCGTGTCAATGAGTGTATAAGAAATCGTGGATCCTCAACACATTATTGAACCAGCTTCTGCAGACAGTTGACGAATCAAGCTGAAATTTAAAATTTTACTAGTAAGGGACACAGAACATACAGTGCCTTCCTTTAATGTCCCCCTCCCCTTTGATCTTTTGAACGGATCAATTCAAAAAATTAAAACTCGAGGTAATGAAACTGATGCGTGGATACCATATTTTAGAGTAAAATTGACAGATGAAAATGTCAAGATGGCCGCTGGGCGTCATCTTGGAAAAAAAATTATATGAAAACGGGGGTCTTGTGGCACATCATTTTGAAGCTCCCGACGAGTAATTTATAACCCTAGAATATAAAGTCAATACCTTTACCTACTACAAAATGGTACATTTAATAATCACTTAAACACAAACCCACTAACATGCATATCTCTACAAATAATTGTAATTCCCTGCCGTATCTACAGCAGCAGCGATAAGAACTTGTTTTGTTATTTTTTGTTGACAGTGACAAGAATATCAGTACGAAACAAACATCATTGTACAGTTAAAATATTCTTATTTAGTTTTCAGTTTTAGTGCTAGATACTGTTTGAACTATTTTTAAAATGGTCAATTCTCGTCCATTGAAAGAAAAAATCGAAGCGATTTTTATTTATGGTGCAACGCGTAACTATCACGAGACCGAAAGGATTTTTCATGATCGCTTCCCAAATCGTCCTGTCTTAAGAAAATATTTGAGGGAACTTGTATCTAAATTTACAGCTAGCTACTGGTAGTGTAAACAACAAAAAGCCCTCAAGAAGGAAAGCAAATTCAAATAATTGGTGAGATCATAGTAAATCCCCAACAATCTACTTCCTCCACCGCGAATGTACGTGAGGTTTGTCCTTCTACTATATGGAGACTTTTGAAAAAGAATAGGTATCACCCATACAAAATTCAAATAGTACAACAGCTAACTGAAGATGACCCTGGTGGAAGAACAGAATTCTGCGAGACTATGACGGAAACCATTGCCTGGCATCCTACCTATATCCAAAATATTTGTTTTTGTGATGAATGTACATTTTTTCTCAACGGTAATGTGCATAGACAAAATTGTCGTTATCGGAGTGTCACCAATCCTCACGTCTTCCGGGAAACTCATACTCAATATCCACAAAAAATAAACGTTTGGGCTGGAATATTGGGAAATCGTATTGTGGGGCTCTATAAATCGAACAAACATTAATCGGGGAACTGTATTTGGATATGCTGGAAAATACTATTGACCCTCTAATCACCGAAATCGTTGCGGCGAATCCTAATGAATTCGATACTGTTATTGTATTCCAGCAAGATGGTGCTCCACCACACTACTACAGACAAGTTAGGAATTATTTAGATAACAATATCCGCGGTCGAGGTCCTGTGGAATGGCAAGCTCGCTTGCCAGCTTTGACACCTTTAGACTTATTTTTATGGGGCTATTTGATGCAAAAGGTTGTACGAACTGAGCCTGCTTCAATATTGGATATACGGCTGAGAATAACAAATATTTGTTGAAATATCGATGTTACCATATTTGAAAATGTTCGATGCGAAATTATGGACCCGCTGTTAATGTGTCAAGAAGTTCAAGGCATCTTCTAAATTGAACTCAACGTATTTATTCGAATTATCAAGTTAAATGTCACTGTATTCAGGTAATTATTAAATGTACCACCATTTTGTAGTAGGTAAAGGTATTAACTTTATATTCTGGGGTTATAAAGTACTCGTCCAGAGCTTCAAAATGATGTACCCCAAGACCCCCGTTTTCATATAATTTTTTTTCATCTGTCAATTTTACTCTAAAATGTGGTATCCACGCATCAATTTCATTACCTCAAGTTTTAATTTTTGAATTGATCCGTTCAAAAAGTCAAAGGGGAGGGGGGGCATTAAAGAAATTGGATAAGCATGTTTATCGTCTTTTGTCACTCAGTATATTATGAAACTATACTCGTATCTTTCATAAATATGGAAGAATTTTTGCTATATCGTTAAATTTGAGAATGTTGAAGCAAGTTTTATTTTATATGATGTAGGGAGTTATATTAATTACTAATCGGTTTCGCCTATCAGGCAAATGTCGGAGCGCTTTAAATGTTGACACAAAAGGCTTTTAAGTTTCTCTCGTAGCAATAGCTGGATTTTGAAAGAATATGTGTAAGGATTGTTAGCTTGAAGTGGTTCTGCTGCCGGTTATCTCTGAAACAGGAACGTGTCGGAGCTTTTGGTTCTTGACACGGCAGCACCTAGCGATCAAATAGAGCAACTGCCTGACGATCTAATGATTCGTCTGTGTGTCCAATCCTTACTGGTAGTCTTGTCATGACTAAGTAGTGATAAATTAATGGATTTCTGGATGTCACATCATGAGGCAGCTGGATACTAAAGTTTTTTCCCAAAAATAGGCTTTGTCCCTGAAAATCAAATCGTATCATCCCTAACGCTCGCCAAGGGAGAATGACTCGCGACGTTTCATGACAGTTTTTAGCGCTCTTATTCTGCTGCTTCATTGTGACCTCCGACATTTCAAGTTTGCGCTGTAGGGAGACAATTCGTTCTGCGTTATCGAAATAAGGAAGTTCCATTAGTTACAGCGAATAGGGGAAGTAGTTTTTTCCTTTTACAGCGCTGACACCGGAATTCGTAAAGCTGGGTATGCTGAATTGAAATAAAGTGAAAAAAAACAGATTGATTAAAATATAATAGAAATTTGAGTTGTATATCACAGATAAAGGAAAATATAATGAATAGGCAGTGTTCTAAATAAATTGAATTTTCCTGATTCTTCTTCTAAGTATATGCGATCTAGCAAGGTAACGTTTCATTGTAGCTATACTGCTCACTTGTCGTTCTGTGATTCCATGATTCTAAACCTACGCATTTTTTGTGCGGTTTGGACAAAAATATTACCGAAACATTTCTATGAAAAAAATTATAAGGTTTTAAAATTTTCGCGTTAGCTAACGAACTCAGAGTAGGTAGGAGGAGCCAGTCAAGAATTTGTCATCTAATTCTCATAGTCTGCAGTGAGGATAAAAGTGCACTCGACGTGTCTCAGTCTTGTCCTTAAAACCGTATATTTAGTGTTATTTTTTGAAAGTGCGAGTGTTTGAAGATAACTGTGGTGTCAGACGATTTTAAGACTAGCACTTCTTACGTAATTTGCAAAGAGCGGCACAAGCCTAATGAAAGTAGATATTTCCACCGGTAAGTATTATTATTTTAATACAACGCTATAACTTTAGACAAGTGAGTCAAAAATATGTACTAAAACTACGCAATTTTGGCGACAAACAATGTAATGTGAACATAAAGGTTTGGCTCCTTTTAATCTATTCGAATTCGTTGGTGTTAGCTTCACATCAAGATCGAAAATAAATAAACTTGCCATGACTGTCAGCAGTCAATACTGTCAAATCACCAAGGTTCACTTTAGTGGCCATAAAAGCTCCTGATTTCCAACCATTCTTATTTGCTATCTCTGTCAAATATAACGTAACGGAAACCTTAAAGTCACTTCTAATTTCCACCAGAGCAGATAGGTCGGCGCATCGGTAAATATTATAAATAGTGGAACCACATTTTTTGCCAATCCTCCAAACGTCTTGAAAGCGCTATTTGCTAAAAGATAATGCCGGGCCCCGTATTGCTTAACCTCCTAGATCTCGATATATTTTGAACATTGGACATGTGTTAGAAATGATGGGTAGAAACGTGACCTCTCTACCTCATCTAAAACTAACAGGTTTTCGGACCCAAATATAGCTAGCGTGGGCTGATACAACTGGATGAGTGTATGTGGCAATGGGGTAGTTCATCAGAATATTATTGAAATCCAGCTATTTAGCAAATATTTCATTTCAAAAATCAATCACTACTCCCCTTGCTCATATCTGACTGCTAATACAATTTCATTCACATAAAGTCTTTTTTTGGTGTTGTATTTTCTTTGCCACTGACTATATAGTATATGCTTTTACAATCTTGAACGGAACAGATCTGGTTTGTCACCGTACATACAAATATCGAAAATGCTGCTGGTAGAGGTTCTTTTCTTTTTAAGTATTTACGAGAGTATTTATTTCTTGAAGCTCCTCTTGAAGCACCGCAGCCCTCTTTGTAATAAATTATCTTCCAGACTCTATAATGAACTTAATATGCAAAAGAACATTTTTGTTAGATAAAAGCAAAATATTTTTGACATAATGCATACAAATCTGCACAAATTTTGGCATAGATACTCATGTTCCTCGTACGTTTTACTTGTACAGTGTACAGTCTTAAATCGTCATGACAGACATAGTGTGTGCGTGTTTCCAAATCGTCTGCTTTCGTTGCCGCATTCCATCGACCGTTTTAAACAGTCTGTCTAGCATGACTAAAATGAATGGAGATTTGCTTATTTTTACGCGTGTTCCTACTTACTTATGTTTGACGACAATAAGACGATGTATTCCACAAACACTACACGATGACTTAATTATATAAACGAGTAGCATGAATGTCAATGTCAGCCATAATGCTCTCTCAAGATCTTGTCTAACTTAAGGTATACATCAGGGCGCAGGAGAATTAACGCGATTCTCAAAAAGATTCATCTATTTCTCTATCTCCCTATTTCTCATGATGTATACTCTCGTTAGCAGTAATTGTAACCCTTTGACCTACCCTCAATCCGACAGACGGATCCTTAAGCGAGTAATGATTTCCTTCCTTCCCTTCTAAAGCTAACCGAAAAGCCGCAGACAGTGATTGTCTATATTCATCCGTCCGTGAAACTTTACTGAAAGGGTGACAGAGGACAGCAAATATTAAACTCTCTAGTTAAAGCAATAAATAAATCCCTTTCGTTCACTCGACTGAGTATCATTATTTCTATGTATGCCCACCATGGCCTAAAGCAGGGCTCATTTTGTTATAAACACATGAGTTGGTTGAATTAAATGATTAAAAACTACTTTAAAAAAATTACATAAGGTGTTTAATGTAGAAAAATATTAAATTCAGAGTATTACCTTACAGAGTGTTGCACTAATGAAATATAAGGACAAAGAAAAACTGAATTACTTATTTTATAAAATATTGATGAAACCATTTAGATATCCTTTGAAATGTTGTGTCCTATAAGCTGCTAAAATTAAGATATTTGAATACATGTTTCACTAAAAAACTAAAACAGACGAAATCAATCTATTTTGCTATTTAATTAGCACCATTCAATTGCTTTTTTTGTGCATAGTCAAACGTTTCAATATTCAGCTTGAAAAGTGAATTTGAACATTATTGAAGTGCAAAATTTCAGCAAAATCGATTCAATAGTACGTGAGAGTAGATATTTAGCAGGGTTAGATAAATCACCCGAAAAAAATGAGTTTAGAACTCTTTATTTCGAGATATGAAGATGTCTCAGCAAATACTATCTACCAGTTCACTATGTCCATGTACTCGTAAGTATGGAATACCATATATAACTTGCGCTGCAAAAATATTTAGTTATATATAATAATAGTGTACTTGACGATTCATCTAACGCATATATGAGTAATACTTAATATAATATATAGTTTCAAATAATTCAACTTTAGCAGAAAAATTCACATACATTGACAAACTTATGGTTATTTTTTTGGAAATATGTTACATATTTTGTAAACTGATATACTTTATGTATTCTTGAAATCGTAATCATTTCGTCACATGTCAATATAAATACTTTGAGTTTTATAGTTGAACCAAAACTGTGTATTTAACTTTAAAGTGGCTGTGTTTGTGTGGAGACAGTATAAATTCAATTTATTGGGTTAAGTACGATTCAAATAAAAAAGACTTTAATTATCTCGTCACTTCACACCACCAGATAAAACTTCGTCGAAACTCCCTATTTCTACGTGAAAAAACGAATCCAATCTCTCAGCCCACAAACGCTCGCAGAATAAATTTCAAAGTTCAAAGTTTCTTGCGTACTGGCGGCGCGTTGCCGTTGCACAATGTTCTTGACTTACATTATTTATTCCACGAGCATGCTTCGTTATAGCTGCGATGCTTTCAGTTTTTGCGAAGTCGATTACGAAGTTTTTCTTTGTATAATATCTACAGGTCGTTCCTTCTTTGTAAAGCAAATTGACTGAGCTAACCTGATCGTAATTAGTATGTGGACTAGGGAACTTAACAAGGGTAACATTTGGCCTGAAGCTTTTATGACTGTTTCAGCGCAACGAAAGTAAAAAAATAGGCGGCATACTTTTTGGGTTGAGAACACGGAAGCTAGTAAACACGCATTTTTCCTACTTGAATAGTGAAAGAAAATAGATTATCGTCGCCAACATTTGTTTATCATGAAAAATTTATGTAAGTGACCAAGTCAAATTCGTGTTGAGAAATGCTTCTTGAAATAAAGTCTTTGTGTGTCATATTCCGAGAACCGTACAACCCTAGACAAGGTTGCACTTCTACAGCCGTCAAGTACAGTGACTGTGTACTTCCCACACAATTCTGACTTCAAATGTTCGGCCATATGAAATATGATTCAACAGAAATCAATGAAAACAATTGACATAAGGATTCATTAAAAAGACTAATGAAATTGAAATCTAGAAAACTAGGTATATACATTTTCCTACGACCAAGGGTTGCACAATAAAGATGTTTAGTATCAGCATCATCGTAGCGTAAAACTCTACAGTTCGACATCCCAAAACTATAAAAAAAACACCTATTACATTCCTGATTCAATGGAAAATGTATGGACAATTGTAGTGTTCTTTTCGCAAATGAAGTGAGTTGTAGCTAATCCGTGGGGGTAAACTAGTGAAGAGTTCTCCCCTCAAAAGATCACTGAAAAAAATACACAGTAAATGCACTGATGATATACGCTCTCATCAATCAAGCATTTCATTTCCTTGTCCCATACTCCAAACTTTTTCTCTTCTCCGTTCTCAGTTTTCAATCACCGACACCTCTCGCCCCTCAGAAGTCCCCCCGCAAAAATAACTTATCTGTGGATCCGCCCCTTGTTAGTGAGACTGCCCAAATAGAGACGAGGCTGTCGACCATGATGTCCGAGTCACTTGTAAAAGAAATCTCATTTCATTAAAATTGAGATTTTGTAAAACGGACGTACAATAAACTGCGCGGACTAACGTGAAGTGAGATTATTTGAAATTGTGTGTAAAACGAACGCAACTAAAATATACCAAGTGACATATAAATCCGAACACCCAGTTTAAATGGTTTTTATTTTAATAAAATTTTGTATAAGTACTTAATGAAGCATAATAAGTAAATGATAATTATTTCAAAATGATTGCTCTGCTTTAAAGCCCTTTAACCTTTAATAATGTGTGGATGCACCCTGATGTGCTACGCATTCTCCAACGCGCCTAGGCATGCTTCTGATCAGGTGGTCAATGTCCTCCTGTGGTATCTCATTCCAGGCAACCACCAACTCCTCTCGAAGTGCTTCTAGAGTCTGAGGAGGACGTTGCAAATTGAGCAATCTCCTACCCATCATATCCCACACGTGCTCAATTGGGGATAAGTCGTAATCTGCTTTAATGTTATTCCAGATTAAAACGCCAAGTTATCATACAAAAGAGCAAACGTAATTTGTCAGATATACTTATCACTGCCCCTGGATATCTGCGAATCAGTTTTAAATAATATACTCCGCTATAGGCTGCGCGGAGGTATGCCTGTGTATCTTTCCCGGCAATGCGAATCAATTTACTGCTGCCGTCGGGAGATCGAAACTGATAACGTATGTAGCGGTGGAACTAGTACTCAATTAAAGTGATGTGAACGTACCAGTGTTTTAATTTGTCTGTCTGTCTTATTAATAGAACATATTTCACTGGAACCAAAGATGCAAATTTTACAACCCTGACTCTCTACAACCCCAACTCCCAAACATTACAAAGAAATCTGAAAATGAGCAGGAGTCTCTGAAACGTCAAAGAACGAAGTATTAGCGACTTTTTTTGCCCGTAGCTCCGCCATCATTGAATCGATTTTCAATTTTTCTTAGTTCTTGGCACAGTATGAATCTTGTTGCAACAATGCATCAAGATCCGAAAGGTACTTTCAGAGTTATGAGTGACACGATTCTGTGTGATATATCCATCATATAACATCCAAGAAAACAATATCTCTTTATATTCATTTTTTTCGGTACTACAATACTTCGTCGTGTGAGAATTAACAAATGGAAGGTACCATCGCCTCCAGGAAGTGAGCTTGAAGGATTGAGGCACAGATAACTCAATCGCAGTTCACTTAAGGACTATTATTTTCGTTATTTCTCTGGTTTTAACCCCTGTATGTCGCCTAATGCCCTGTATAGTGCAAGGCGCCATCTCGTTCACAATTCGGGTTCTAGCCCAAAACAAAATCCGAATGCTCCAGATATCTAGCCTCCTTGAAACGGAAAATGAGAGAGACCAACTCCGGCGACAAAATCAATACCAGCACAGGCAGCGCTCTCTATTAGCGGAACGCATATAACATTAGCGACACACCAGATTTTATTGGAATAATCGTTAAATCTTCAAGTAGACTAAGAGCAAGAAGTTACTAAAAGAATATTCGCTCGAGGATGACACTACTATCTATAAGATGGTCTAGAAATAAACGAAATGATTTCTTAAGCTAGAGTCTGTTGGCTTTCAATATCTTTAAAAAGGACTATCAGAAAAAAAGAAACATCTCTTAACAAATGACCTGATAAGGGTTGTGTTTTACTATAAAAAGATGGTGGGAATGTTATATTCATTACTTAAGGATGTACTGGACATCCGCTATAAATATAGTATACCTTGTAGTGACTGTCGATTGGTTTATATCAGTGATCAAAACAATACCTGAAAAACAGACTTTCTTCACATAAATTTTGGAGCCTGAGTTATCATGTACCCAGTTTATTGTCATAGTTTTTGTTTGTTCTATAGTTTTTATATTATTGTGCATTTTCTTAGTGGATCTTTTTGACTGACTTTTTTTTCACTTCATTGCTATATTTACAATTTTGAATATTTAAATATATTTTTTTGTAGCCCTGATGAAGGGCAATTTGACCAAAGACATTATTTGACAGCCGTCGACTTGTCTTAAGAATTCGAAGAAATTGGACTAGAAAATCACGACAAATATAAAAAGTAGTTGTATTACCTTACTTTAACAAAAACAGCTTATTTAATTACATAATTGTTCAGAAAGTGGATTACTAACAAAACAACAGCAAACATCACATTTTTCACATAGACACTCTTTATGAGAGACTAGTCAAAGGAGGAAAAGGATTCTGCTTGCTAACTACCACCTTCCTATGCTGATGCGAGATATAGCCTTTAATTTTGCCCTCATAAATCAAATTCGCCACAATGCACTGTGTTTCATCCAAGTCCACATCTTGCCCCAAAAACTGCAAGGCATTCATCAATGATTCCACTGGAATTTGATGAGTGTTCAATATCAAATAGACTTTCTTGAACAAGTTCCTGTAAGCGACGATTTTCAGCTTGTCCACAATTAAGTAAATGCCACACTGGATGAAAAACGATTCATGTGTCAACATGAGTTGGTCGAACTGCTTCAGGTTCCCTTGACAGACAGCTTGGACTAGGTCCCAGAACTGCAGCACATCATATTTCTCAAGGACTTTTCTGCTAGGGATGTAACCTAGCAGCATTTTGACAGGAACAAGGTAAATGAGGATTAGTCTTTTGTTTTTTCTGCTTGCCCGGTGACAGTTTTCAAATGCATAAGTCAAGTATTCATCTGCAGCTTTATAATCACTGTCATACATTGATTTTCTACCAACAAGTATCTGAAATAATAAACAAAGATTGTGTTTGTCATGTAAATATAACAAGTAAGAAATATTACTACTGAGCTAAACATTTGGGATAAACCAGGGATGAGTTTCACCAAAGATTGGTTCTAAAAACTGAATTGAGATTATAATTTCTAACTTTGGATTTCTATACTAAGAGCACCATTACACCAATGTATTTTTTTTTAAACAAATTATAGTCATATTATTAATTCTATTTCTACATAAAAATGTACAGGTATCATTCATTACCTATATGTAACTTGCTGACCTAATGGAAAATTTTCTTTGAAGGGTGAAGACTCTATGGCTCTTATGAGGGGCTTACATAAATGCAGCTTGTTTATCCTAAAATAAACCTTAAATAACTGGTTTACTAATGCCAACATTCCAAGTCTTTTGGTATCTTCTTCTGCTGAGCGATTATCTGCAGCACAAACTCTAAAAGAACACATTATTTGTAATAAAAAGTTAAATGGCCATCTAAATATTATAAAATTATTAATATCTGTATAACAAACCTAAAACAGCCCATGAGACATTCAGCAGCCTTTTCCAAAATTTCTCCAGGCTTTTCATTAGCTCCATATCTCTCTTTTTCTGCTCTTTGCGCAACCAACCTCAAATCTGTGCAAACAGTGTACATGATAGGTAAAGACCAGTTCTCTTCTTTTGGCTTTGGAATAATTTGGTGAATACCTGCACCATTTGGCTCTGATGGTGATATGCTTCCATGTAATCACCTTTGAAAAACAAGATTTCATTTGAAACAACAGATCAACAATATGATTCTACAAATCAGTGTTGTAGCTGTACCAGTTATATGGATTAAATGTGGTTATAGCAGCATATGAAAGGCATATGAAATCAGTTTATATAGGTTCTGCATCATCGCCTTTTATGAAAAGGACTAACATGATAATTCTGAGGGACATAGCACTGCATGCACATTGAGGCAAAGCTACTCTTCCTTTGCTTCTCTAAATAAGCAAACACCTTTGATATACAACTGTTAACCTACCTTTTCCTATATAATATAAAACTTTAAGGTGAAGAATAACCAACTCGTCAATGCCAGGAATGAGAAACTTCTCCACCAGATTTTCTGGATGTTCAACTTGATAGTTCGGATATTTAGCATGCTCATGGCGCAAAGACAAAAACAATGCTACTTTCTGACCATCCTGTCCTCTCCAACTTCTATCTGTGATTTGCAAGTATTGTGCAAGATTCATGAAAGTCATTTTGGCGCTAGAACAAAGCATTCTAAGGTGTAATTCATCTAGGAAATGATGAATTAAAATCATAACATGCCTGAGCAAATAACCAGTATAAATTAACAGAAATATATTGATTATGATTGAAGGGAAATCGTACCATAATTACATGAAAGCTTACCTGGGTAGGAATTATATATATACTTAGAGCATCAGTTACGATTTTCTTCTAAAGATGTTTTTGCCGGTAATTCTTGCAGATTTGTTCCTAATTGTAACAAAATAACCTCAAACTTGTCTTCAAACTTCAAATAACTTGAAACCACAAAACACTCGTATACACTTGTAACACAGAAACATCAATAAAATTGACGGGGCGCCATCTCCTACCGATTTAATTCACTAAGCTGTTGCCATTTGAGGTGGTTTCTGGTGAATCGAAGAGCCAACATATGATAGTGACGGAACCCGCCACAAGATGGCAGCGTATGGCTATCTTGTAATCGAGAATACGAGGCGAGCTTGAGTAGTTCTTGCAAAAACGATATAGACTAGTAGATAAGTATCTAAAAACTAAAAAAAAGAAATAAATTGTAATGAATGAAACTATCAGCAAAATGAGATATTGGCTCGACCCGGGTTTTCTCAATATCTTATTACCAGGAGAAAAAATTAAAAACTGTTGAAAAATAATTGGAACCCTAAGAAACGAATGAGGTGCGATTTACCTTGAAATTCGAAATGTTTCTGATTTTCTTTAACCTGTACACGATGTTGTTTTGGGCTAAATTTTTAGTTCTCTGACTGACATTGCTGTGTACACAGCCAAATCGTTAGAGGTACGTCAATGTAGAGTGAATATACTTACACATCAAAAATACACATTATTCCATCGAAATCATTTGTATCTACCACATAATAGGGTCATTAGTGTGTTTATCTTACATTTTACGCCTAAAATTATCAAGTAGCTCAAAATGCTGACTGCTTTCATCAAAACATGAATGTACTAACTCTTAAAAAATCAAAACCTATGAGTTTCGTAGTTATCCTCAATCGCTTCTTCATGCACCAAAAAATGTGTTTCAAGAGTTTTCCTTTAATTTTTCTAGCTGTAATAAAAATTGTAATCCGGCAAAAATATTTTTCACATCAACGCAATTTTCGGTTATATGAATGACAAGTGTCAAGTCTGCTAGATAATAATAATAAGTTTTCAGGTTCTGGAATTAGTAAAATAAATATATTTTATTAGAGATTCAAGAAAGAGGAGTATGAACAATCTGCTAAAAGAACAGCACAGACAGGAAGTGAAGTCGGACTTTAAACAAAAATATTCCATTACATAATTTTCATACATTACCAAGAGCAGGGTGATTCATACCAAGTAAAGCTGTACAGTTTATAAGGGCTGGACATAAGCACAGATGAATTGGTCTGGGATAACGAACTTGTGAGTACGAATTCTACAACACTTTTCTTGTTTTTTCAAACGCAAGTTTCAATTATTAAATCACTTCAACTAGGTTTTGACAACATTGCCTGTGTATTATGATCTCGTACGAAGAGCTTAAAGCAGTGTCCGGTTATCATCTGAGCATTCGACAGCGTCAGTCAGCTCATGCTTCCGGCGCTCGATCACGCATTCTAGTGTTCGATCTGTATTCGACCAGCACTTACATGTTGAACCTTTCGTGTATGGTTGCAACGCGACGCGCAACACATTGCATGTTATATTATACGAGCGTGGCCACTACTCACTTCTGTCTGCCACAAAACATCGGCACAACCTGTCGTGCGTAGGAGCACTAACGACATTGACAAGTTAAGTCGTCGTGATTTTAGATTGTAGATGATTTTTCTCCGTCTATAATTTGTACTTCAAAATGAAAAGAGTATGATTTTAGTAGTAATGACTTTGTTACCTGTAGGCGTAAGTCGCTTTTGTCAAACATTCTTAAATGAATCGCAAAAAATATGTTTGAATTTATATAACAAAATTGAAAATGATAACGATATTTTATTTCTATTGTAGCGTTTTTCTGGTATCTTTTGGGTGTGGATAACACTGGATTCCACAAAAAGAAATGCACTAATTTATTTAACTTGATAGAACATTTATATACACCACTATTTATGTCTGACTAATTCTTATGTCGCCATTGACTGCTCTATACTCCACTCCGATCTGCTCTGGTGAAATCTGTACTCTCTCTACCTCCATCTCCCGACTGCCGAGTTATATATAGTCCCAATTGCTGCTTCGAGAGAAGCCGGTGAAACACAAAGCGACATCTAGAATATTGGAGGCCACTTCGCGTCGATCTAGAAAGCGATCCACTGTCACGGTCCTCACAGACACCGCCAAGCGGCTTCTGCAGTCGTGGTTGGCGTAAAAGCAGAGATCGGCAATTAAGCTCTGACGAGGAGGAGACTCGACCAACAGATGGCGCCTATTTGTCACATTATTATAAAGTTAAATCTGTTGTGTCTGGTAAAAAATCTAAATTTCACCCAAATGTCCGGGGTTTCTGAAGCTTTTTCCGGCGTCGGTAATTTAGGTGATGGTAGCCTAGTCTATCCGAATATGTTATAAAATATTAACCGTTTCACAAAAAGAAGATTGATATAACGTACAAACAACGTTTTGAGTTATAAGCGATTCAACGTAAAAAAACACTCAACTGTGACAGCCTCCCCATTCCACCCATTTTGGAAAATTGTGATATATTCTAAAGTTATAAAATGGTCAGAAGAAGCTCAAAACTGAGGCATTATCATTCTATTTAAAAAATCGCATAATAACTGTTTTCAATGTTAAAATGTAGCATTCATGCATTCATTTCATCACGCCGAACTTCAACTTGCTAAGTAGACTCGTTCAAAAATAAGAAAAGCACTGTACACATATTTTCAACGACAATCTCGTTCGCGTGCAAAACGCCGGGTAAAGTGTTGAGAGCAGAAAATTATGCAGAGATGTGCAGTCACCCTATTTGGGATCCAATTAGAGGCTCCGTTTTATCCAAGCTTTAGGTCTTATCCTTTATCCACAATATAGCTTTTTGCACGTAGTCTTCTGCCCTGAGAGATTTTTTGAACCAAGAGAAATAATGCCGAATAAGCAGAGCAGTTCATTCTTTTTATTTATGCATTTTAGTTTTTCTATATTCTAATTAAGAACTTGAATGGGGTTCTGTTTGTGTCCATTTCAGTATCTTATCTTCGACGTAAGGTATAGAAGACCTGTTTAAATGTTGCAGGAGTTAATTTCGGAAGCAATGCAGTCGATTTTCTGGAATCTTGCAGAAACATGCAGCGTCTATTATGCTGTATAGCAATTTGGTAAATTGTGGTTAATCTCAATCACTTCCTGAAGCAATAGGTAGTCTATATTGTAGAAGTTTTTAAAGGGGCAGTTAGTTCACGCAAGAATATAGACTCAAAATTCAGTCTTCGTAGATTACCTACTCTAATCCGTTCTTCACACAGTCTTATTAAAAAAGAGCCCCCTTTACGAAAGTGGCTGTAGTTATTCCTGAAATTGTGTCAAAAAGTGTTCAAACATTCTTTAAGCAAATTCTGAGAATTTGATTTTTTTCGCTTCGAACAACTTTTTTCAAATTTTTGAGGCGTTCGGACAAAAACGGTTCGTGTGACCATTTCTCTGGAGTTGATATGCTTCGAAATATAAGTGATTTAATATTAGAAAAAGTGCGATATGCCAATGTTACAAAATATTCTTCAAACATCCATAAACACACAAAGCAGTTTAGGGGGTATTGCTTTTTAATTGTTGTTTAATCAACTTTGTTTCGACAAAGTATCCAACTAGTTCAGAACTGAACTGAGTATGCGCAGATCGAAATTACTGTTTTAGCAGAAAAATGAACTGAATCCAGTCCTCTATTCCAACAAATTCCAAGCCTGTTATGAAGTGGTTTTAACAGTTCTCTTTGAGAGAGTACTAAAAGATCAAATTTGACAGCACATGCGCGTCTACAGAATAAATCAAACATCAAACCTAAATCTCAGATGATTATTGTTCAGTTTATTATAAATATTCAAGATCTAGTGCTGATTATAGGAGATCCAAGAACTAGAATTGAAAATGAGGTAGTCAACTGTTGAAAGTGTGAATGAATTTATTTCAATCACGTAATTATTATAGTAATATTAATCTTTCATTTCAAGTCAATTGATAGCTTAGTCTGCTGTCTTGATTCGGGTCTAAAGGTCTTCGTCGGTTGGAATTTCTTACTAACGCTTCGCTAGCACGAGTGTCAAGCTTCTTCAGAGGTCCTTCCATTTCCGATGCTGGTTGTAGACTGACGATTTCTCTTGCGCAGGTTGTATTTATACCGGAGGGTAGGTGACGTGGCTTGTTCCGCTTCGGTTGACTTCGGGATGTTCCCTGATCAGTCTATTGTGATAGCCGTTGACTGATGACAGCAACCTGCAGCTCCCAAAGTGTATCCTGTGGTCCCCATTGCTTAGTGCTTATTCAGCTACAGCAGACTTCTCAGTTTGTCCTAGCCGGCAATTTGCTTTGTGCTCCTTGAGTCTCGTTCCCATTGAACTTTTCGTGGTTCCAATGTATACTTTGCCGCATGAACACAGTATGCTGCAGCTGAGAGTGGGTCCTTCTTGTCCTTTGCCGATCTGATGGTTTGTTGGATCTTCTTCGTAGGCTTGAAGATTGTTTTAATGTCATGTCTCTTCAGGACTCTGCCAATCCTGTCCGTAACTCTTGGCACAAATTAAAGATACGCTTGAGAGGTGGTGGGACGCTGTTCGGTTTCACATGGCCTGGCTGATCTCGAGCCCATTGATCTTTCGATGTCCCTCTTGCTGTAGCCATTTACTTCGAACGCAGTTTTCAGGTGTTCACGTTCTGTCTGGAGGTTCTCCGGTTCGCAAATCGTTCGAGCTCGTTCTGTCAGGGTTCTGATGACTCCATACTTCTGACTTGGGTGATGATTGGACAAAGCGTGCAGGTATCTGTCTGTGTGCGTTGGTTTCCTGTATACTGTGTAACCCAGCTTGTTACCTCGCTCCCAGACAAGTACGTCCAAGAAGGCCAGTTGTTGGTCACTCTCTATCTCGATGGTAAATTGTATGCTTGGATGCCGATCGTTGAGGTGCTGCAGAAACTCGTTTAGCCTGTCCGTGCCATGTTTCCAAATCACGAAGGTGTCGTCCACGTACCGGAACCAAATTGCTGGTTTGTTCTCCGATGTCTCAACCGCCTTCTTCTCAAAGTGTTCCATAAAAATGTTGGCTATGAGTGGGCTAAGTGGACTTCCCATTGTCACTCCGTCTGTTTGCTCGTAAAAACCCCTGTCCCATATGAAGTAACTTCCAGTGAGACAGATTTCAAAGAGCTTGCAGATGTCAGAAGGGAATATCCTGTTCACCAGATCCAGGCATTCCCTCAGTGGTACCTGTATTTATAAAAAACTGTTCCGCTAGCTTATGTTTACCACTTCACCTAATTTTCAAACTATCATTAACTCAAAGAGTCTTTCCAACGAGATGGAAAGAAGGTGAAATATTGCCTATTCATAAAGGAGGCGATAGACATCTTGTGGAAAATTATCGACCTATCAATAAACTTTGTATTTTCTCAAAAATTTTTGAAAAGCTGATTTATGATCCTATCTTAAACATTACAAAAAATATCATTACGGAACACCAGCATGGATTTTTCCCTAAAAGATCTGTAGAGACGAATTTGATGAGTTTTATAGAATATGCCTCTCACGCAATAGATGAGAAACTGCAGGTGGATGTTATTTATACCGACTTCAGTAAGGCTTTCGACAAGATTGATCATTCTATCTTGATGGAGAGACTTGCTGAGGTGGGTGTAGATGGTCCATTATGGCAGTGGCTAGCATCGTATATAAGTAATCGTAAACAAGTGGTGACTATCAATGGGTATTGTTCGGAGACATTCTTAGTAACTTCAGGCGTACCACAAGGTAGTCACTTAGGACCATTGTTATTTAACATATACATGAACAACCTTACTTCTGTTTTCATTTCAGTAAATATTTGTTATATGCTGATGATCTAAAGATATTTACTATTGTTAGAAATGTAAATGACGGTGTAAAACTTCAAAGCGATTTGGAATCTCTGCAAAAGTATTGCACTGAAAACAGTATCTTCCTGAATTTAAAAAAATGTCATTACATGAGGCTTACTAGAAACATAGCGAACACTATAGATTTCAGATATAAGATAGGGACGGCAGAATTGGAAAAGCTTCATGTAGTAAAAGACCTAGGGGTATACATTGATGAGAAACTCTCATTCATCACCCACGTAGAGCACATCGTAAATGATGCAAATAGAACACTAGGGTTCATAAACAGGACATGCAGAGAATTTACGAACCCAAAAACGCTTCTTTCATTGTACTACGCTTATATACACAACAAACTGATGTTTGCATCAGTAATA
Source organism: Acanthoscelides obtectus (assembly GCA_963669975.1). Taxonomy (NCBI): domain Eukaryota; kingdom Metazoa; phylum Arthropoda; class Insecta; order Coleoptera; family Chrysomelidae; genus Acanthoscelides; species Acanthoscelides obtectus. The sequence goes on along the minus strand of CAVLJG010000003.1, from coordinate 40,604,693 downwards.
TGGAATCCGTCTTACAATGTACATATAGTCAGGATAGAAAGAATTCAACACAAATTTTTGAAGATGTTAGCACATAAAACTCACCAACCTGTTACAGATCATCATTATACGCAATTATGAAACAGTTCAATATGATTTCCTTAAAAGATAGAAGAACGATTTCTGACATTTGCTGTGTCCATAAATTGTTGAATGGCCTCACTGATTGTCCGGATCTTTTGGCAAACTTGAACTTTAACACTCCTGATAGAACGTTTAGAACCTATCATCTGTTTAGAATACCGTTCCGTAGAACCAATCTTGGTCTTAATTCCCCTTTGTTCAGGGCTCAAAAAAATCATAATAATTTCTGTAATATAGATTTATTTAACATTAGCTTGACCTCCCTGAAAAAGGCTTTAAAGTATGAGTATTACAGCTCTATGGCAGAGTAAAATATAAATGTTTTATTTTTTTACATAACTCAAGTTAACACCTCCAATATCATTTCTGGTATAATTTCAATTTAATTTTGATTTCAGTTTTATTTAAACGTAAGTAAATGTTAAATTATGTATACTCCTTTTATTAAAAAAGTTAAATTAATAGTTAATTACTTATAATTAGAAATACTCACTCAGTTTATGTTGTTACAACAATATCGGAGGATAAAAAATATTAATATTGAAGTATTCAATAATGTAATATATGCATATGAATACGATATTTTATGTAAGTTTAGTTTTAGTTCACTGAGGGTGTGTGTTGGGTTTACCTGTTAACACCCCAACTGTATATAAATAAATAAATAAAAGGGAGACGACATCGAAGCCCACAAAGATGTCGTTAAGTTCAGCTACGATGTCCTGAATCTTGCTCACAAAGTCGGTGGAATCCTTGATGTAGCTGGTACTCTTTCCCACGTATGGTTGCAGCAGGGATGTCAAGTGTTTCGCTAAGTAGTACGTCGGCGATCCGGAAGCACTGACTATTGGTCTCAACGGAACATCTGCCTTGTGGATCTTGGGCAGGCCGTAGAGCCTTGGTGGAACCGCTTCCGTCTTCGTGACGGTCTTCTTGGTGTCTTCTGGCAGTTATGATAGCTTGATGAGGCGGTTGGTAAGGCGTTGTTTCTCAAAGTAGGCGAGAACGCCTCAGGGGTCTACTGGGGGCGATAAGGAGCCAGTAAAAATTTTCGGGGAGCGATGCAACGGCTAATTTGTACTTTGTCAATACCTTAACTAAGGTGCTAGAAAATAATTGATTCTTAAAGTGAGCGGTGGAAGTTTGAAAAGTCCTGCTCTGAAGGCAAAATTCTTCCAGCTATGAAAATGAAAAAATGGCGTCAGGTAGGTTCACCCTGCACTTTCCACGCAACGCTGTTATCAGTTGATAAAGGTAAATTAGGTTCAGCAAAAGACAGACCATGTGAGAAAAAAGTTAGTTACGAACATGTATAGCAGAGAGACTAAAACTAAAAGTCAAACAGGTTCATAAAACTACTTCAAAGATATACTTTCCCAGCCCTACTGGTAGCCCATCTGGCAACGTCGCCCGTCCGTGATACCTAACCCGATCAGACGCGGCAGCGCGGCAGTAATACCAGAATACTTACTAAGGCAGGAACGCAACCGGGATCAGAAACAGACACTTATCAACGAGATTTCAAGTTTTGAGGGCAAATGTATTGGAAAAATCTATAATGTGCGAAATATGTCTAGGCCTAACATAAAAAACCACCCCCTAGGTTCTACTTAACAATTATGAAATTTCAAAACAACGAAGTGTGTGCGATTTATATTTTTTCCGTTGATGGCCTTAGTGGTAACCTTGTGCAAAAGTCGTAATTTCCACGTTATAGACGGGTCAAGGATTAGTAGACAGACAGACCGACAGACGGAAATGAGTGGCATGGTTTTTCATGAGGTACATGTCGCATAACATGCACAAAACATAATATCTTGACAAGATTTTTCGCGATTACAATACTTCCTCGCCAGTAGGTGTGGGAAGTAACAGTAAGTACGTCAGAAAACAAGTTATCTCAAATTCCACGTCAAACATACGAAAATATGATAAAGGTATTTTTTTCTTTAATTAAGCTTATGCATACGAAACAAGCCATTTAATTCTTCTCTGTTGCAATAAATAGTCCGGAACTACTTCTGAACTGTCGGTCATACGCAGAAAAATAGTCCGGAGTTAGTTCTGAACTAGTAGTTAGAACTGCCTGTTCAACTATTTGTCCAGCTGAAATCCAAACTCCATTATCGAATTGCAACACATCTTGATAAACAGAGCTAATAAAATATTTAATGTTTCCATTATTTACTGAAATTTCTCCCAAAATGTGTTTGTATACCAAATCCCCAAAACAGTTTTCATTACTGTAACCAACGCGCGTTTACTAGAATGAAAGGAAACTGTTTTGTGGTAGCTATTAATTACGATGAGAGAAATTCGTGTTTTTCCTGCTAGCCTCATTACTGTCGTTGTAATTTTTAGCAGCACTGCACCGAACCAGCCGTTCCGTGCTGGGTTGCTTGGTATCGCCAAAACAATTACAAGCAGAAGTAGACTGTTCAAGAAAAGTTCCCAGAAATGAGTATGAGAAACAGACTAGATCAGCATTTCTGAATGAGTTGTCAGATACTATGATTGTTTTATTTTAGGGTTTCGCAGTTTGCGTTGACTTGACTTTGCTCGAAATAAGGTAAATTCCGAATCGTTTAGTAGAAACTAAATTTTAAGTCATCAACAATTTTTCAAGTACTTGAAGGATCAAGTAGTTACTCCAGACTACGTGGTTTCCTACTTTGTCATTAAATAATGTCAACAAAAAGTAATAAAGGAGAAAACAATTGGCAATTTTTGATATAACACAATCTCTGAACCCAAATAAAACTACAAGAAAGGCTCGCAGAAAGCGAATGTTTAATGTTACATGTTATATTATCGCTGCTCCTGTTAGTTAAAAGGCGATTAAAGGATAGGAATATGGTTACTGGTTTTACTATAAGGATGTCCCCCTGTCATTTAAAAATCATTGCGATTACGAATCTAATTCTTTTCTCATCCGTTATAGTCAAGAAAGTTGTGGAAAATTATGTTACAACAGAGACGGAGTTGGTCTGGGTGGTTGAAAAATATTTGGTCACTGCAGCAAGAGTTGGAATATGATTTTGCACTACTTCGACAAATTCACAAAATCTTCGGAACTGGTTCAGAAACCAGTTAATACGTTTTCGAAATGAAATCATGTAGCAGCTTGCAGAAATAAAATAGTTTATATCGTATAAGCATGATTCTAATGTATGTCAAAACACTTCACCCAAATATTGCCTAAGTTATAATTCGCTCACAAATTTATTTTCACCTCAAATATTTTATCGTAAGGCTGTTATATTGAAAACAAACTTTAGATTTAGATATTACTATCAGTGTTAGGTTTTATCAAAATCATCAGTACGTCAGATAAGGCGATCTATGAAACATATCCTCCTTATCGTAGGGATTGTTTTACTCAAACAAAATTTTAAAGCAATCACGACAACAGTAAAATCTAGGGAGACATAAGTTATAACGTGCAATGTAGATAAAGCCAAAGTATAAATGGTGCTGTCTGCACTTCTCATGAAACGCCGTCATCATTTCGTAAAGGACTATGTTCAGATCAAGATGGATCCTATAGAATTAAAACAGCGCCATAGAAGTTATATCCTGGATAGAGGATAGTTGCTACACTTTCGTTCCTTATCCCAGAGACCAAGCCTAGACCATGCTGATGAGTTGTTAAACAAGCAGAAAACAGCTGTCCATGGTTGGCTGTCTTTGGTCGGACAAACAAAAGCAGTACATTTCAGTTAGTCCCGTTAAGCAAAGTTAGTTAGGAACATGTAAACAGAGAAATTAAACAGATCAAGTGCATCAAACAGGCCCATACAACTAGTACCTAACATTATTTCCCTGCCCTACCCGTAGTACCATCCATCTGGCAACGCCGCCTCTTCCCAATACCTGATCGCACGATGCGTGAGACGCTGCAGCGCACCACAGCTCCAGTCATGCTAGGACACTTATGCAGACCGACATGCCGGATGGTAAAGACAGAGAACAGATGCAGGGTCACGTGATGAAAACATTTCTATATCATTGGTTCTTAAGTTTTAAGGGCAAATGTGCGGGGAAATATATGATGAGTCAAACATGTCTGACACTTGCCTAGAATCACCGGGGTTGCAAGTGTTTTCTATACTAACATAAAAAAATTTCGTAACGCCCTCTCCCACCCCCTTGCGACCCTAACAATCTCACAACCACCCATCTCCTTACAACCCTCCACCCCGTAGTTTTGTCCACCATAAATCGTTTCAAAAGTGATCAGGGTCTACTGAAACGTCAAAAGACGACGTTTGAGAGGTATTTGTTTTTCTCGTTTTTGGCATTTTTTTCCACAGATACTGGACCGATTTTCAGCAATTAAAAAGCTTTCTCGTCCCTGGTATAGTAGTAACATTGTGTGGAAATTTCATCCAAATCGGTGCGGCACTTTCCAAGTTATAGACGGGCAAGGACTTGCCGATAGACAGACATACAGACAAACGAAAATGAGTGACATGGTTTTTCGTATCGTTTCTTATGAGAATAAAAATATATTTGTCTAACATCTCATTTTCGAAATTCTTTGCTATTACAAAACTCCCTCGCCAGTGGTATGTACTCACAAAAATTTCAAAAATGGCATTTTATGATCTTTTTATATTGTATGACATGTACCTCACGAAAAACCATGTCTCTCATTTCTGTCGGTCTGCCCGTCTGTCCGCTAATCCTTGGTCCATCTATAACTTGAAAAGTACCGCATGGATTTGGATGCAATTTCTGCAAGATTACTACGATGCCAAGGACGGTCCAGTGGCGGCGGAGAGAACGACAAAAAAATGAAAATTGACCAAACCGCGTTTTTTGACGTGTCGAAGGTACCTAATTATTTCCTGAATAATCTTTGCAGGGGTTAAAAATTTCTGGTTCGGGGTCGCAGAACGTGGGGGAGGGTATATCTCATTTTTTACTGTATATTTATAGGCTTCAAGTCCTAGTAATTCTACGCACCTATTAGACATAATTATTTCACTCTTCATAGATGTCCCCGTACATTTAATCTTAAAACTTAGAAATATCTCCAACAGTCGCGTGTCGATACGTGCGACGTGGCCCGGCTGGTCGTACGTCGCAGTCAGCAGTCGCTTCCGTGCTGCTGAGGGCCGTATTCTGTAAAGGTCAATATCCTCACCCACGCGGGATTAGTAATAGCAACGATCATATGGAATTTCTCTCAAGGAGAGAAGGAAGATCATTTAATTTTTAGTTTCACATGTTTGTAGGTAACTTTTTTCTCAGAAGGGCTAACGTGCCAAAGATTGTTTAGGAACTGATGACGGCTTAGGGAATGTAGGGGTGCATAAGGGCCCGTTTAAGTGGCTTATGCACCGGCTCGTCACGGTAGCCGGTATGCCTCTAATTTCATAATTCATTCATTCATTCCTTTGTCAAAAAACAAGATAATGTCAACGGTCGGTTTGTTTAAAAATGGACTTGATGGTATGATATAATTTTCCAGGAGCTTCACGGTACATACGAGTACTTTACAACTATGTACATATGCCGCTGTTTTTGTTCCGCTACTTCAAATGGAGATTTAATTGTATATACCTGAAATAGGATAGACAGACTACAACACTAGTCACAATGATTCGTGATGGTGCCAGAACTATAATTATAATTTGACATACTTGGCCAGTATCAAACGAACCATTTACATTCATTTCGTTCTTACTTCACACTCCACAATAACTGCTTTGAACTTCAGAAGTTTGGATGAACCTTTCAATTAAATCAGTCTTAATGAAAAGATGCATTCAAGGTCCCTCGTTAAATAGTCTTTTGTGGACTAATAGGAAGATAGTCCCTTAATTAAAGGCATAACTTAAGATAAGTGAGAAAAGTTTGTGTCGCGTCATCCAACTTGAACATTTTAATTAATGGCGTAAACATTGTTTCAAATTACGATACGGTTATCACTCCAGTATATGACAGAGACATGGCGGCTAGTGACGTTACAAAGAAGTCTTTCAAACTCCAAACTGTAGTCATGAAGATTGATGAATGAAAATGATCAATGATCAAAAGGGCAGTTGAACATTTTATGATCACGTGGGTGTGTGTTACGCCATTTTGAAGCACCTTATGAATTCTTGGTGGCCCTAGAATATAAATTCACTATCTTTAAACATGGAGGACGGGCAGGATGTCAAAGTTGATCGTTTTTATACACTGAATCGCTTACCTATAACTCAACAACTAATCATTTTAGTATGCAACATCAATCTTCTCCTTTTGTAAGAGTCTATCTAAATGTGCAAAAAATATGGGACATCAGATTAAAAATACTAACAGATTTTGACATTTCTTTACACCGAAGCAACCGCGCAGGCAGAAGCCTAAATGCAAGGGCATCGCGGCAGCTATGAGGAGCTTAAACTTTTTTCTCAGAAGGGCTAACTTGTGCCAAAGATAATCGTTTAGGAACTGATGACAGCGTGGCGTGGGAGGTACAGTCAACTTACTTATCGCGATTTCTTATACAAACCTTAAGCCTGCTTTGGGGCTGCTGCTGGTGCAATTCAGTTCGTCTGATAAATAGGTACTGCTATATTCATGAATTCTTCGTATTTGAGAAAATTGCATAACCGACCTTTGTTAGCCATGTGTACAAGACTTCTGCCATAGATTGTGATGTCCTATGTGATCTTTAGATATGTGTTCTAATAGGACACTACCACTAGGTGTCATGTCGTCAAAGCATGGGGAGACAATAGTGCAAGCTAATATTGCAATGTAATACTCTCCGATCCGCTTCAAGTAGTTAGCTCATTGCGAAGCTAATTCACAACCAACTGCAAAATGAGGCGTGTTATCCAATTATGGTAACAACTCTGAAGTTTAGCTTAATTGTCCAATTATGCATAATGCTACAAAATTGATATTTATTATGCATACGTACTGCAATTCAAATCGAGAATCGAAGTCTTTTGACAGTGCGTCGAAAAATACAATGAATTTCAGGCCACCAAGTATAAAAAGTTTTGAAAACTAGCCAAAGATTGCAGTCAATATCTCTTCAATATTTTTTGTATTTAAGTAATTAATAGGGAGTAGTATCTTTTCGTAATTAAAGAGTAAGAATAAAGTAAGTCATCATCTTCTCCAATATAGAAGTTTCTATTGAAGGTCAACGCTAAAAATATGCCTACCCTATTTAAACCTAGAGTCGAAACAACCCGATTGCCATTTTACTGTCGGTTACCAACATGAACAGTGATATTGTTGGAACGTCCTTCAGCCTCCAGATAACAATAATGAAATTTGTGGGTCTCTATCCATTTGAAAACTGTCCTGGCATATATACATTGTATTCGAACCTGTTATATATACTGGTTACTGTGCTCACACCTGTATCGGTTATTCTGTACCTGGTGTTAAGTGAAGACACATCAGTAGAAGACACAATGAAATGCTTGAACATGGCTATGCAGCTGATAATTCTGATATTTAAAGTTCAGCCACTGAAAAGACATCCTGAAAAATTGTCGAGTTGCATGAATATCTTACGGAAACTCACCTTACGCAAATATGTCCCACAACAGAAGCTGATAGTGGAAAAGTGCGCAAATACAACTAAGAAGCTGGCCTACGCGTTGACAATTGTGAATGCCTCGTCGTCTACGATGTGGCTGCTGCAAACTGTTTTGTCAGAGCAAAGGCACATGGTACTAAGCCTGTGGTTGCCGTTTGAATTTGATATAACAAATAATATGCAATACATCATTGTTAACGCTATTTCACAATTATGTAAGTATAGCCCATTTAATTAAAATGAAAAGAAAATCGGTATTTTCATCATGCATGCAACAATTAAGGCCCAACTAAAGCTTTGGCTTCGTTGTGAAAAATCTGTGCACCTTTTGCGAAAATGCCGCTTACTAGCGGAATAAGAAATGCACATAACCATAGCGGAAGAATTCAAGAACAATTGCCTGCTAGATCTCCTGATTTGACGCCATTAGAACTCTTTCTATGGGGTTATTTGAAATTGTGTTTACTCCTCAATCTTAAGGGATGAACTTCGTCAACGGATCATCGAAAGCTGCCATGATATCCCACAACATGTTTTTGAAAATATCCGTCAGGAATTTGAACATCGCCTATATCACTGCTTGGCCAATAACGGGCAACATTTTGAACACTTATTGAATAAAAAGTAATAGTTTCGTGTGTTTTTATTTTCTAACAACAAATTAAGATAAATAGAGACTTTTCTAATTTTCTTGAATATGAATCGACCGATTTTATAAACGTCAAAATAAAGGACTTGGAAAGATCTGTCAAACAAGCTGTTACTCGATGCGCCTTTTAAGGGCATCACCCTGGGGGGCAGAGGGTGAAAGGGACAAATCTTTTGACGTGTCTCGTCGTTTTTTCTTTCAATCAGTGGTTTTCGATATGAAATGATTAACGGCACAGCTTATAAGCAGTTCTGCATAATTCGTGATTTAAAAAGGTGAACAATATGAAGCATTATCTCCGTCAAACATCAACAATGGCGGAATACGTGATATTGAAACTAGTGGGACACCTTGCATGAATTCTACTCGGTAAATAGGCAAATGCTTAGATGAGCATAATATGCAAATTCCTTCAAGTATAGCATTGTCGCCAAATTTATCAAAAACTGATATTAGCAAGTATTTGAGTTAATTTGATATTCGTAGTTTCTTTGGACGTACTGAGCTTCCTCCATAGAATCTTGTGGCACAAGAGATCGTAATATTAAGAACTTTTAGATTCAAAATAAAAGTAGATAAATTAACATTTTAGTTTAGTTAGATTAGAGTTTCGGATAACCGGTTTCAGTATCCATAAAAAAATTTGGTTTGTCTCCAATATTTTGCATTTTTCAATGTTAGTTATTTAATTTTGTTAACACACCTTAGATTGAGTGCTCAATGGTACAGGATGTAAAATGAAATTAATCAAAGTTACCTCCCAACTATACAGATAAAACCGAATGTCAAGGTTCATACCATTTCGCAGTGACGCGTAGAAAATCTATATAATGCCAAAAAAAAGAAGATAAAATGTAAACTTGTTGACTAAGTAGGCTAGTGTGCAAATAGTTCATTCTGCGCTTGAGACAAGTGAGCATGAAATAAACGACTGCTAGTACCAAGTTGACGCCTCCTACGAAAACCTACATTATAATGGGTGATTTTTATCTAGTATCTTTATGGCAACACTGTTATTGACAGATGACGCGTGAATCGTGTCTTGTGTCATTGTCAAACTTGTTCAGTTTGGTCTATAATTTAACCATGAATCGACTTACGAACGAACAACGCATGCAAATTATTGAATTTTACTATCAAAATTCATGCTCGGTTAAGAGAGTGCATCGAGCACTGCTTCCAATTTATGGGCAATTTGGTCGGCCTACTGAGGGAGCTATTCGGAAGCTTGTGACTAAATTTCGAACCCAGTTTACATTATTGGACATTAAACCACCAACACGCAGACGTAGAGTGAGGACTGAAGAAAATATTGCGGCTGTGTCCGCCAGTGTTAGTGATGACCGTGAAATGTCGATTCGCCGCCGTTCGCAGCAATTGGGCCTCTGTTACTCCACTACGTGGAAAATTTTGCCACAGGATTTGGGTGTAAAACCTTATAAGATACAGCTGGTGCAAGAATTGAAGCCACAGGACCTCCCACAACGTTTCCAATTTGGTGAATGGGCGCTGGCAAAGTTGGAGGAAGATCCACATTTTTATCGAAAAATTGTGTAACAAACTTTTTTTTGCCCAAAATGGAAGAGCTGGACTTGGCTGACAAGTCGGTGCCACATGCCACACCGCACACGAAACAATGGCCCTATTGAGAGGCGAGTTTGGTGAACAGTTTATCTCACGTTTGGGGCCCGTCAATGGGCCGCCTAGAAGCATTTATTCATGAGATACCGGCCGATATGTTTGAAAGAGTGTGCCAAAATTGGACCTTGCGCATGGGCCATCTAAAGCGGAGCCGCGGCCAACATTTTCATGAAATAACATTTAAACATTAAATTATATCGACCGTTCTATCGACTCAAATAAAGATTTAATCGTTTTTTTTAAACTTTTGTTTTTTTTTTGGGAATCTTTGGGCCTAGAACTAGACTATCTCTGTCACTCGGTGGATACGTTTTCCAGGCGGAAATCTTTGCGATTCTGGTTTGCGTAGCCCGCATTTTGGAGAGCAAAGTGCCTAGGAGAAGAATAACAATCTTCTCCGACAGTCAGGCTGCAATAAAGGCACTAAGTACCTGCAAGATTACTTCGAGACTTATATTACAATACAGGACGAGTCTGGATAGTCTAGCAGCGAGAAATCTGCTGTCGTTAGTGTGGGTACAGGGTCACGTTGGAATAAAGGGCAATGATATGGCGGACGCTCTTACGAAAGGAGGATCAGCGAGCAAGCTCGTTGGACCTGAGCCAGCCTTAGGGGCGTCCGTGCTAAGATTCAGGAGGAAAACGAAGAAGTGTATTGCAATACAACACTTTCAGAAATGTAGAAGCATTTCTAAACATCTCCGTCAGGCAAGGGAGCTCATCGCAGGGCCCAGTGATAAGGATGGTCGCTATTGCTTATCTTTGGATAGAGCCAACCTAATATTTCTGGTGGGACTTTGTATGGCCATAACACTTTAAGGCGCCACCTGCATGTGATGGGGGTGGCTGGGGATCCCTTGTGTGAGCGCTGCTGGGTAGAGGAAGAGGGTGTATATTCTGTGTCGCTGTGAGACTTTGAGCTACTACAGGCGGGCTATACTGGGGTCCATCACCTTGGATCCCCAGAACGTTGAGGAGCTGGGACTCAAGGCTATACTCAACTTTGCTAGAAGGGCTGGGCTTAAGGCTTAGGGAATGGTAGTGGTGCATAAGGGCGCGTTTAAGTGGCTTATGCACCCGCTCCTCACGGTAGCCGATATGCCTCTAATTTCATAATTCATTCATTCATTCATTCCTTTGTCAAAAAACAAGATAATGTCAACGGTCGGTTGGTTTAAAAATGGACTTAATGGTATGATATAATTTTTCAGGAGTATATTCTTCATAACTATGTAAATATGCCGCTGTTTTTGTTCCGCTACTTCAAATAGAGATTTAATTGTATATAACATACCTGAAATAGGATATATACGTACAGACTACAACACTAGCGACAATGATTCGAGATGGTGCCAGAACTATATATAATTATTATAATTTGACATACTTGACCAGTATCAAATGAACCACTTACATTCATTTTCTTTCTTACTTCACTCGCCACAATAACTACTTTGAACTTCAGAAGTTTGGATGAACCTTTCAATTACATCAGACCTAATGAAAAGATGCATTCAAGGTCCCTCGTTAAATAGTCTTTGTGGACTAATAGGAAGATAGTCCCTTAATTAAAGGCAAAACTGAAGATAAGTGAGAAAAGTTTGTGTCGCGTCATCCAACTTGAACATTTTAATTAATGGCGTAAAAACTGTTTAATTACACAAAATTGGAACATCGAAGAAATTACGATACGGTTATCACTCCAGTATATGATAGAGACATGCCAGTGACGTTACAAATAAGTCTTTCAAACTCCAAACTATAGTTATGGAGATTTTGGGATTGTATCCATTCGAAAGGTGGAAAGGTTCTATTTTACTTTAACTCAATATACACAGCAGTTTAACCCCCCTCCCATGCTTACTTTTTGAACGGGACAAGTTAGAAAGCTGAAATTCGGGGTAATGAAAATGACATGGATTTTAGCGTAAAAGTGGCAGTTGAAAATTTCGTGATGGGGTGTGTGTTACGTCATTTTGAGGCAACTTCCTACCTCCTGTACAACAAAGCCGACTGGCTGGCTGTCAAAGTTGATCGTTTTTGTACACTGAATCGCTTATAATTCAACAACTAATCATCATCATAGTATTTTATATAAATCTATGTACGAAGTTTAGCATGGTTAGGATGAGAGGCTGAAGTCAGGCGGGTCTGTATGGCAGGCACATCGCGCGGCATCACGAAAAGCATAGCGATAGAAAGAGCTAGATCGCCGACTCCTGCTGGTGTGAAAGGGTCCTGAGACTGTCCTTTAGAGAAGAGGCATCGATCAGTCGGACAGGCCTTCTCTGAACCGCATCTAGCATGAATAATGTGGTCGCGAAAGCAGCAACCCAAACATGTAAGCAGTTGTCAAGGCTAGGTCTTATTTGGGTTTCTGATAAAGTGTTATAAAGTTGAGTATGCCGTTCCAAGAGAAGATTGATAGAAGATACAACAACCTTTTAATGATTTTCGATAACATTCTGTTGCAGCCATCTTCACTGGGGCTTTAGGCAATGCCGCAATGCACACCATGGTATCTGGCTTATTGTGTCACGCTGCAGGTCAGTTGAAGGTTCTGAAGTATACGTTAATGAATTTAGACGCAAGAGAAAATCCGGCACCGACCAAGCGATATCTAGGAGAGCTCGACGGAGATACTGGTGATGAATATGATGCTGGTGAAGCTGTATACAGAAAAATAAGTGAATGTGTTCAACACTATGACTCCATTTTGAGTAAGTATGTTATCACGTGCTTTGCCGATATGAGGAGTGATGATTTGTCATACAGTGCTTTTGAATAAAGACCCTCAACTTATTTTTGGAACTGCTCAGGCTAGCAAGCCAAAATTCGAGGTGATGAAGTTGATGCATAAATAACAGTATATTTTAATCCTAAAATGTAAATTCACAACTTTTCGAAGTCGCTTACATGGATGCCTATAATTCGTATACTACTTTTTGTGGAAAAATTTTCTATTTCATAACGAAGACTGTGAGGATGGTTTTCTCAGAAATAAATCTAAGGTGTTGTATGAATGAAAACACTCGTCAAATAAGATGTAGACCAATAGAATGAAACTAGACATATGAAGCTCTAATAAAAAAAAGTTATTTCCCTAAGACGTGGTAATAAGCCTGCTTACATACGATGATAGTGTCATGTGGATTGTTGGATTTCCTCAGATATAGGGTGGCCGATATGTAACTGACTGGTTTGTATCTTGTATATTTGTGGAATGAAATAAAATACGTCCATTTTTTTCAACTTGATCTTTTAATGAAACTTAGAAATTATGTATGAAAAATAATATCAGACAAATGTCCGCCTCTAGAATCCGCGCAAACCTGAGCCCTCTTGGACTGCGTTTTCCATCACTTTTTGGTTGGTTTCGGAAGGTATATTTTCAATCGCTTCCGTAATATTGTTCTTCAGCCGCGCTGCAGTATTTGGTTTGTTGTTCATAAATCCCATTTGCAGAAATTCCCATGTTGACATCACCAAATCGATAAACTAAACGTCCCGGAAATATTGTTCGCAAATGATCCATTGTTCTCCCTAGCTGTGTGACAAGTTGCTCCGTCCTGCTGGAACCACATGTCTTATCGGTTAAATTGTTGGATTTGAGGAGCCAGAAAATTTTGCACCAATCACACAAAAAAGAGTGATCTTGGTTTAAGAACAACTATCTTCAGTTGAGGAACCGTGACTTCTACGAGCCCATTCCCACTTCAGTTGGCCCAACTATTGAAATCTTAGTTTTTTTCTTATCAAACACAAATAATAAAAATGTAGCAGGGTGCTATAGGTTTAAAATATTAATAATGAATATTTTGATAATATATAGTAGAAAACACCAACTTTGTCACTCCCTAATCAAATTTGCAGCATAAAAATAACACATGTTGCAATTACAGCATATCAACCTATTTTCATTTCAATGCAAATAATTCTATAACGCATAGGTAGCTGTGAAAAATAAAAGCCATGACAATTGTTTTTATTAATCACAGCTGTCAGAATACGTTTAAAATAGTTTTGGGTAGTTAAGGTTTTCAAAATAGGTAGAGGAAAGGTTATTAGTGAGAAAATTCGGTTACTGATAATTCAATTTTTTAATTATGGGAAATCAAACTCAGAAATTGCAACTTTGTTAGACTTATCACGGTACAGTGTGAGAAGATATAACGTAACTGGTTCAGTTAATATTAAGCCACGATATGTGAAAAAACGTAATATCACAAATGCCGACCGAAGAGCATTAAAAAGAATAATCGTAAAAAACAGGCGTGCCAATTATTTACAATTAAGTGCTCTGTGGAGTGACGCTGTTGGAAAGAGAATTTCGAGGTCCCCAACTCATAGAGAGGCCCACAAACTGGGATTTAGCACATGCAAGGTAAGTTTTCTTATAAAAAAAGTGAAGTAAAAACCCTAAAGCTGCACAACTTGTTATAGGCCAAAGAAAAGCCACTATTAACTCCACTGCAAAAGAAAAATCGGCTTAGATGGGCTAAAGAACATAGACAATGGACACCTCAACAATGGTGTGCAATACAATGTAGTGATGAGGCCCGATTCGAAGTTTGTGTTGGTGACAGTCGCAGTAGAGTTATTCGCAAAAAAATGAAGCATTCCATGTTGACTGTCTGAAGAGAAAAGCGAAATTTCCAGCATCCATTATGGTTTGGGGCAGTATGTCATCAAAGGAGTGGGAAAACTTCATTTTATTGATGGAAATATGGATACGAACAAATATTTGGCAATTTTAGAAGAATCGCTTTTACCAGTGATGGAAGAATGTTTGACATCCGGCCAAGATTTTGTGTTTCAGCAAGATGGTGCAGCGTGCCATACCTCAAAAACGGCTATAAAACGGATGGAAGAAAATAATGTACCACTTTTTAAATGGGTTTCTAGCAGTCCAGATCTGTCACCTATTGAAACTTGGTGGCACGAGATGAAAAAGGTTCTACGACAACATCCTGCTCGTACAATCACCGAACTGAGACAAAAGCTTCAAGTAATATGGGATTGTTTTACTCCAAATTTTTGAGAAAACTTGGTTAACACTATGCCCCAAAGAATTTCAGCCGTAATAAAAAATAAAGGTGATGTTACCCAATGGTAATCTTTCAATTGCTGCTTTGTTAACTTCGCGCATTTATTCGCACATTGTTTATTTGCCCAGATGTTCTATTAGTTATAGGTCTAAGTGGTTTCAAATATGTATTTTTTACGACTAGAGTGTATCTAAAATGTTTTTGAGAAAATAAATTGTTTTAGAAGTAAATAGTTTCGTCATGTTTAGTTTCTAAAGGCATATTTTGGTACAAATCTTGAAGTGGGCCAACTGAAGTGGGAAGGGACTCGTATATGTTTCTAAGACACATATCTTTGAATTAAGGTCAATTTCTCAATTGTAAGTGCTACGTTTCTTTGAAATAACAAAATTACCTCACTTGAAGTATCCGTGGTCTCGAATCAATATCATAATTTCATAGAAACTAATGCTCTTGCATCAAAAACACTATTTTTTGTGTGTATCACGCTGGCGCTCGCCAGTGACAGTAAGAGAATTACCTGCAGCGTCTTCAAAGAAGAAAGGTCCAATGTCACCTCCACACCAAACACCGCCCCAAACTGTGACTCGACGAGGATGTAGTGGTCGTTGTTAGATGACACGAGGGTTGTCTAATGCCCCCTAAAAAATCCGTTCATATCGAAGTGGGATTCATCGCTCATTATCAGTTGTCGGTAAAAATCGTTATTTTGGGTATTATAAGCCGCAATATTGCATGACTGCATTGTCGGCGACTTTCATCGTCACTTGGCTGTAGTTCTTGGGTTAACTGAATTTTGTATGGCCGCAAATGCAAGTCTTTTTTTAAATAGTGCATAGTGGCGTGGGACGAATACCCAGTTCTTGAGAACGATGTCTGGTAGACGTCTCAGGGCGCTCCACTACACTTTCACGAACTCTCTTGATATTTTCCGGAGTATGAACAGTTCGAACAGCGCCTGACCTTGTTTGTTCAAATTTCCGTACCAACTGACGAATGGTGTTGACACTGGGCACATTATTTCGACCGAAATCTTCCGAATCGTTGCAACCATCGACTCACTATTTAAGTAAAACACACATGTGCTTTAAACAACTACTACGGCGCCACCTACTGAAATGCGTGTATCAAAAATTTAAATCAGTCAGTTATATATCTAGATCTCAACCAAATTGGATTCGATCAGTCAGGCAGTTTTTGAAAACTTTTAATTGCTTTTCCCAAAACACTTGTTTTGCAATTCGTCTTCCCAAGCTCAGTCTGTAGCGACATAACTTTTTATCATTATCTTAAAATCAATTATGCACAAACAATGTGGCATTCATTTTTAAGTTTGCTCTTATGCTTTTTCTTCCTTGCTACTTATGCGTCACAAAGTTGACAACCTTGCCTCATTGCTCCATTAACTCAATAATTAAATAACACAAATTCTGCAGGCGGATCTGAGTGTCCCGCCTGAAATATGGCGATGCACTTGCAGTCTCATATTAAAGGTTTAGCAGTAATGTCGGGTTTTGTTGCCACGCAAAGCGGGTGCTTAGAGGTACCATTAATGTCGGCGGAATTGCCTTTCTGTGTGGTTGCCTGGTGTAGCCGTGAAAGAGCCTACTTTATGATGTGCCAAGGAATGTTTCATCTCAGAAAATAATGTCGCTCTAGACAAATGCTCGTTGCAATGAAGATTCGTACAACGTAAAAGGCAAAATTTTAACACGGTCGAGTATTGCATCCGCAAATTAAAAAAAGACTATAAATTAATAAAAGAATTACCAAAGAAAATTGTAATCAGTACAAAAATAAATTTATAGAACTTGTACGAGAAACAAAACAGAGATACTATTTTCAGAAACTAAATGATAACTCACGCGACTCAAAAAGACTATGATGAATGATATTTCCAGTGGAAAACAACGAGCAGGAAATGAAATTACTCAATTGAAAACGGATACGGGTGAAGTAACAAATAAAAATCAACGAACATGCGATGAATTTGTAACTTTTCTTACAAATGTTGGAGAAAAATAACAAATATTATAAAAAAGCGATTCTAATAAACTTAAGTTACATGGAAAAATACTAGTAAACCCATTTGTTCTGACCGAATTCGATGCTCAAGAAGTTTTTAACACTATTATGTCCCTGAAAAATAAGAAAAGCCCACGATCATTCCTATCTACATAACAGGAGATAATATGGATGCATTATTCTCGACCAATATCACTCATATCGACGTTGGCTAATGTATTCGAAAAATTACTCTCTAGTAAGATGATAACTTTCCTTGACAAATTCAATATCAATACGGTTTGTAACAGAAAAACTCTACCAAAGATGGAATACTAATTCTATTGAATCACATAAACCAAAACCTTGATGAGAAAATTTATTTATTTGTGTGTTTGTCGATCTGAAAAGGGCATTCGATACAGTTAATTACAGATCACTGTTAAATATTTTAGACAAATTAGGTTTTCGTGGTAAAATATAAACTTTAAAGAAAGTTATTTATCAAAAGGGTCCCAAGTTGTGGAACTATCAAAAGGAAATGTTTGTCAAATGTGGTATACCTCAGGGTACTGTTTTAGGCCATCTTTTATTAAATATCTATTTGAATAATATATTCAACATTAACTCTGTTGGTATAATAGTTAGTTTTGCTGATGATACAGTAATACTACATGAAGGGCAAGGCTGGTATGATGTAAAGGGAATAATTGAGAATGACTTTTATAGAATCATTCATTTTTTCAACACTAGAAATTCACAGTGAACTTTAAAAAAACGCATTTTCTACTATTCACATCATACGCAAAACCCGATTAGTCAATATTTCCTTTAAAATAAACAATACAAATATAAAAATTGACAGAAAGGACTATATCAAATATCTACGAATTTTTTTAGTGCAACATTTAAGGTGGGACATTCACGCAGCCTACATTTTGAAGAAAATAAGATTTGTTACATACAAAATTAAATTCCTCACAGGCATTTTGACAGAAAATTATATGCGTAGTATATATCATGCCTAAATTGAGCCGCACCTAAGATATGGTATATTAGCATGGGGTACAGCATGTCCAGTGTACTTAAACGACATAGAACTGTTTTAAAATTATGTTCGGTAAACCAAAATTATATTAAACAACTGATTTATTTAACGAAACAAAATTGTTTGACTATCAGCCATTATCACACAGTTGTCAGTAAGCGCGATAAAATCACACATTGCCATGATACACGATATAAATCACGAGCAAAAACTGTCCCTAAATCTCATAATGATGCGATCTTTTCTATTTTGGCTCCAGAATTATATGAACAGATACCCAAAGACTTAAAACAATTTCGAAATACACATAATTTTTAAAAGAAATTATCAAAATGGATACGCGCAATAAGAAGACAACAATTATTGAATTCCTATCAAATATTCCTTAAAAAATATCATCCTCTACATATACACTTCTTTGATATAAGTTTTACTTTTAACCTTTTTGTTTTGATTTTGGAACGCATTAAAACATACGACTGATCCATGTACAGACATTCCTTCTATGGATTAACATATCTATTTACCCATTCTATGTTGTTATTGTTCTTAAATACTGGAGTAAATAAGTGTCTACTACTACGTTAGACAACATACCAGACGAATCTTCAAGGCGTAAAGCCTTGTGTAATTCAAAGATAGTGTCTGACTTAATTTAAAAGTTAATTATTCCGTAAAAACCATATCTAGAAGACCAGCTTTTCTTAAATTTTGTTGGGATTTAGCAGACAAAGATTTATAACCGGAGATTTAGCAAATACACAAAAGGACATGGCCATCTAAATCGCTAGATTTAAGAACTTTTCTCAACTGGGTGGTTTGGTTGACAATGTTGAATTTCTTCTATACAATTCTATGTACAGTTTCAGTCTTACATCTAGGCATGCGATGTTCAACAAATCGACAAAATCTGCTGAGGTGTTGTTCAGATTCTTACGAAAATCGATCTATTGAAGAGAGTTTGAAAGCCTGTATTGTCATAAAAAATCACCCATTGTGCTTAGAGAGAAACTTTATCAACACTCTGCTTTGGCATTTTGTAGATAGACTTACTATAACATGTATGTCTATTTCACAGGGAGTTTTGGGGACAATTCCGTTTTAATTGTTTTTTCCGTATAAATCGACTTCGCCTAGAAGAAACTTACAAACATAGTTTCCATAATTCTAACAATTTGCCTATTTTTTAGATTTGTGAACCGTGTAGAAGACACATTCTCGTTCGTCATTTTCAGCCAGTTTTTAGCAAGCACCATCGTTATATGCATATCTTGCCTGCAAATGTCGAAGGTAAATAAGATTGATTATTTATATTACTATTATATTTGCTTGAGACATATTTTCTTCATTACAAGGGTTTTTGATATTTATCCAAGTACCACAAACGTAAGATTGTAAAACGTTGATCTAATTCATATTTTTAGCAAAGTGAAAGATGGAGTATCATTTCTATAGAACTATCTTAGAGACAAGAAGACATTCCATTAACTCACACTTCTGAACATAGATGCGCTGGCTACACATGCCGCTTTTACAGATTTTTTGCTGACAACTAATTGTGTGTGTACTTAATTAGGAAAAAGTACACATATACTAAGTGTCATAAAATGCAACACCCAGAGTTGTTTATTGAATTTTGATAAAAAACTTGTAAACATATTTGCTATCACGGAAGTATACGCTGATAAAATGTTGAAGGCACTCCAAGTCCTATTTCATTTGTACAGGCTTTTTTACCATATCAGGATGCGAACAATATCAACCTTACTTAATACTCAGTGATTTTTCTGTGTTGGTTCCATTTGTTTCATTGTTGTTGCATTGCATTATCATGCCTAGGGTTCGCAAACGCGCTAATTGCACTGAACTTTCCGAGTTTGAGAGAGGTCGGACAATCGGGTTACGTGACTTTTGGCCTCCTCGATCTCCTGACCCATCGAAAATGTACGAGACATGATGGGAAGAAGGTGGCAAAATTCACCGCACCCTCCGCAAACATTGAGGCTCTACGTAACCAAATTCAGATGACCTGGGACACAATACACCAAAAAGACATCAATCACCTAATCCAATCGACTCAACGATTGTGTAGCGAACAGATGAGCTTCAACGTAATATTAACATCAAGGTGGGATATATCAGCTACACCTATATTGCGAAATTTCGAGTTAAAATTTTAATCACTTCATGTTTGTCAGAAGACCTAAAATTTGTAAAAGTATGATCAACATTACAGCACTCGTAGTCGTTGTTGCATTTTCTTTGCCATTTAGAATATTAATATCCGGTCCTAATTAACTCGACTTGACTATCATAAAAATAGATCGCAAAAAGGTTGCTGGCCAGCGGTCGATGACCCTTTGGCTATTAATTTCAGTCATAACAAAATTAAGGAAATTCATCGTATAGACTATAAAAATTACCGGTCCTAGTCCTCCTGGATCTTACGACATCTAACATTTTTCAAAAAGTCATGACGAGTCTTCTAATGCTTTGAACTAGATTTTAGACTTCATACAGGGTTTGTCCGGAAAGTAATTGGACCGAGTCGATTTAACAAATTTATTGAGCCAATCGTTACAATTCTTTAAAAACTTTCAAAATATGCTCCTTCTGCGTCGATACAGCGCTGCCAGCGCGATTTCCAAGCATTGAGGGCGTCACGGAAGGCATTCTCCGGAATAGCCTTGAGAGCCGCGGTGCATGCTGCTTAGATCCCCTCTGTCATCTCAAAATGCTGCCTTTCATCGGCCTTTTCAGGCGAGGGAAACAAAATAAAGTCCGGGGGGGCACATCTGGGCTGTAGGGTGGCTGCGGAAGCGTTGGGATGCCGGCCTTGTCAGGTAGCTGTCACAAGAAAGGCGGTGTGAGCCGGGGCGTTGTCGTGCCTTTTCATCGGCCTTTTCAGGCGAGGGAAACAAAATAAGTCCGGGGGGGCACATCTGGGCTGTAGGGTGATGCGGAAGCGTTGGGATGCCGGCCTTGGTCAGGTAGCTGTTCACAGAAGGCGGTGTGAGCCGGGGCGTTGTCGTGATGCAACTTCCAGTCGGCTGCGATGTCTTGTCGGACCCGACTGTCCCTTCGTTTGAGTCTCCTGAGCACTTCCACGTAAAACTTGGCGTTGACGGTTGTCCAGGAGGAACAAATTCTTGGTGGACGATGCCTTTGATGTCAAAAAGACAATGAGCATCGATTTCACTTTGGATTTGCTCATTCTTCCCTTTTTGGGCGAGGAGACGCGTCATGTACCACTCGGAAGATTGCCTCTTTGTCTCGGGATCATACTCAAAGATCCACGACTCGTCACCTGTGATTACGTTATTCAAAAATTGGGGGTCATTTTCTTGGCACACTTCCACTCGCCGCAATTTATGGTCGTCAGTGAGCACTTTTGGGACCATCTTCGCTCACACCTTGCGCATGTTCAAATGCTGTGTCACAATGTCATGAATCACAGATTTTGGTAAATTTAACATCTGGGCAATTAAACGAATACTTAGTCGACGGTCTGAGTTCAAAACTTTGCGCACACGAGGCACATTATCGGTGTTTGTCGAAGTCTTCCAGCACGGTCTTTATCAGCGACCTCTTCCCGGCCCTCCAAAAGGCCTGGTGCCTCCAAAACACACCACTTCTTGCTAAAGCAACACCTGGGTAAGCCTGCTTGATCATACCAAACGTCTCTGTCGCAGATATACCGAGTTTCACACAGAATTTAATCGCGTACCTCTGCTCTAACGAACGCTGCATTTTCGGCTTGCACCACTCACAGAAACTCGTCGCGTGAAAATGCCTGTCCTGACTCTCCAAGTGCTCGGAGACAACTGACCAGCCGCTCATTCGTTAGCCAGGAACGCCCTCTACCGAATCCAGTCAGTGCGCGCACGCTCCGAAGCACAGTCATGGCGGAAGAAAATAAGTCCTATTACTTTCTGAACAAACCCTGTACATGCATTTGACTTCAACATTCTTTGACGAAGGTAGTGTTGCATGCATAATAAGAGTAGCTGTTAAAACCTTACCTGTATATTAGGTATTAACATACTTCAACATCCATGTATCGTGCTTGGGATAGAAGCAAACATATTTCTGGTAGCCTTACTGAATTAAACTGGATGTAAACATACCTTGTATTCACTCATAAGCTAATACTTATGTCCTAATCTATGGGCTTAAGAGAAAAGCTGATCTTTAGGCGTAACATACAAGATCGACATATAAGATTTCCAAATGTGATAACTACACCAATACACACTACAGCTTTATTCCAGCATTCTTTTACAGTGTTTTTTACAGTGCTGCAGTTTGATAGAATGCTTTGAGTCCTCAATTTTAAATATGTCCTTAAATCGATTCAAGAAAGCTGCTAAATCTCATATCTGCTTGGATGTACAGTTTAAACAGGTTGCTCTTGTCTTTATTGTTAACAACAGTTATTTTTTGTTTGTATTTGATATCTGCTATCTAACGACTCTTTTTTGCAAGGTTGGTTAAATGTAAGAGTATCCTGTTGCTAAAGTTCGCCACCATTTGCAACTCTTGTGTCACTTTTTGGAATTGTACAGTTTCAACAAAGACGATTATTCTAATTATTTTTATTACTATTATTATTATTTTTATTACTATTATTATGTTAAGTTTTTGAATATTACCAGTGATAACCAATCTGAAATGCTTCTAGCTTCTCAGTTAATGATTTTGTTTTCAGGAAAGCATGACGTCAATATCTTTCTTTAATAGTACATTATTCTGCATAGCAATGTTAAACGAGATATTTGTTTTCTGCTATTACGGAACTATTCTTTTCGAAGACGTGAGTATTTTTTAACATCTTCATATTTTAGGGACTGATTCAAGATTTGAGAATCGGTAACATGAGAACCGAGAGACAAAGTATTTTTCGAATTAATTTTTCAAATGTATGTACACTCTAGGGAATTAATTTATAGGAAGCTCAACTGCACCACAAATCTCACGCCACTTACTTTACTTTGACTTAACCAGTATATTGAGAAAGTCTAAATAATCACCTAATATGTCTGTTCAAAAATGTTACACCCTGAAAAAGTTTTTGTTCCAACGAAATTTATTTTTGGCGTGAAATCGGATGATCTATACATTATTCATGAAGTCGATTAAAAATGTTGCACCCAGAAGGTATGTATCTGGATCTCTGATTAATTTTGACGTTTACGAAGGTTAATCTCCGAATCCTTAATTTATAGTCCCGTTTGAGCTAGTTATTGATTTTCATAGGTACAGGTAGCATGTGAAAGGTCAAAGGGTCACACGCCTTTGGAACGAGGAATTTGTTACTGGTGTATCGAAGTTATAATTAGCGAGACGAATATTTTCCCTTCTCAAGCGTGTATGCTCTAATCATTCTGAACGCTCTATAACTCTATAGAATAATAATAACATTCCCAAATGTTACGAAGCATTTTTGTCACAATAAATCAATCAGTGAACAATACATCACCGAATTTAGGATTGAAAGGGTCATTTAAATGTACAAAATTCCAATATCGCGTCCATATGAAAAAACAAAGTTAGTGATGGAAGTCGAAAAAAAAATGTAGAATGGAAAATGTGACTACACCATCTTGTAGAGGAGACTAAGTAACAATGGCAACATGCAATTTATTTTGGAATCCCATCTCAAATGAGGTCAGGAAAAAATAAAAGTGATTTTGGGATAAATCTGGTATAAGAAACAAATGACAATCTGATAATTTCAAAGCCTACCTAGGAAATTCTGCTTTCTTGAATTAATTAAAATATGGAAATGCGTACGATACATCTTCGGAATAAGAATTAAAAACTATGTCCATCTGTGTAAATATCCAATATGGCGTCCATAGGAAAAACAACGTTGTTGTTAGAGGACAAGAGACGAAACGTCATATTGAAAGTCTATCTATGCCATGTAGAGGAGAAAAAGCGGAATGTCAATGTGCAAGTTATTTTGAAATCCTACTAGAAATAAAGTCAAGGAATAATTAAAACGATTGTGCGTTTTTTCCGTCTCTCCCCGGAAGTACTTTGTATTTCGAAACTTTCTAAGCGTCATTTTCTTAACTATCTACTTTCGCAGCTTTGCCCCCATTAAGCGACTTCGTATCTCAGTTCCGAGATACCAATGGTGAGGGTCAGGCATGTTCCCTGCATATGCAAAATCTTTTTCGTTTACTAAGCCCTTGGTAATTACTCAAAATAAATTTTACACAGTCACTACTCAAGGGTCAATCTGACTCTCCTATGAAGCAATATAAATTTTGAACAATTAAGAATTCTGAAATAAATTATACTGTTTAAGAAAAATTGTATATTATGCAATAAAATAACACAACTTCAATTATGTTTTGAATAGTTTGGACATAAATATTGAGCAGGTGTTGCAAACTGGTATTACTTGAAAATATCGCTTTCAAAGTTGACTGGTTGTCATAGACCCATGAGTAGTATCCAAGGGTTGAAGTTGATTATAACCCGGATATATACTAAGCAAGTAGACTAATCGTAATAGAGACAGGAAATGATTACAAAATCTGCTTGCTAACAAAGGTTCACACCCCTTTATCGCCAGCACTGCTACCATAAATCTCAGATTACAGTAAATCTCTTGCTGGTGCTTAGGTTATACTTTTAATATTTTTCATGCTCAAATATCGCTCACTAGTTCCAGCTGGCAAAAGAGCGACAAGCCAAACTGTTTTATGTTCACAAGTGCTGCGTTCAGAATTCCTCCAGCTTACAATTTTATTGCTTTTGGAAAAGTGTAGGTATTGATGTACTCTAACAAGGAAGAACCGGCACTCTATGTGGACTTTATATGGACTTATGAACCTGTAAAAATTCAAAGCTGTGCTGTAAATCACTCGAAATACATAAAAAAATAGCGTATTAATAGAAAAAATATTTCTATGAAAGACACTTCTGTTCTCTTTTTATTTATTAAACGCTGTTGAGTTGAAAAGTCACTAAAAGGATTATATTTGCATCAATTCCAAAATTTTCGGGTATCATAATGAGACACAATCTAGGTACACTATATCATAGTTACCAAATGATCATACTCATACTGACTGATGATTAAAACAATTTACATTTGTTTTTCATATTTTTCTGCACATACGCTACGTATCGACTTGCTGGTCCTGACCTACTCATAATTTTATACCCTGTATATGTAGCTGGAAATATACTGTGACAGTATGGCAGTATTTTGATACAGAAGTTGTCAAAAATTGGTTTAACGTCTAGATTTCTTGATTTTTTCCAGTCATACATTAATAACAGACATTTACGTGTAGATTATCGTGGTTACAAATCATATCCGGTGTTGGCTACGTCAGGCGTACCCCAGGGTTCAGTCCTTGGCCCTTTGTTATTTCTTATATTCATTAACGACATAGTAAGTGACTTGCGGTGTGAGTATTTGCTGTATGCTGACGACCTCAAGATTTTTAGATGTGTTAATACCTTAGATGATAGTTTAGCATTGCAAGCAGATCTGAACCTTGTACATCAGTGGTGTGAAGTTAATAATATGTATTTGAATGTTGATAAATGTTGCACTATGACGCTAACACGCAAGTTGGAACCGATAGAATCTGTCTTTGAGATTGGAAACAGCTCGCTCCTGAGAGTTTTTTCGTTCAAAGATTTAGGTGTTTTGTTTGACCCCAGAATGACATTTATCGAGCAGATAAATACTATTGTAGCAAAAGCGTACAAAAATCTTGGTTTTGTTATCAGAAACAGCAGACAATTTCATAATCCTAAAACTTTAATCTTACTATATTATGCTTTTGTTAGATCTATTCTCGAATATTGTTCTATTATTTGGTACCCAGCTTACGATGTACATTCCCATAATCTTGAGAGAGTTCAGCGACGTTTCGTGAAGTATTTGTGGTATAAAGAAGATAGAGTTTATCCTGAAAGGGGCTTTCGTAATGACATATTATTAAGCAGATTCAATCTGCCAAATTTAACGAAGCGCAGACATTTATTCGCTGCTACCTTTTTGTGTAAATTGCTCGATGGCAGCATTGATTGTCCTTCACTCTTAGAGAAAATTTATTTACACATACCTAATTTGCGTACTCGTCATGGTAGCAACAGTTTATTCTATTTACCTGTTCCTAGAACAAACTTATTGTTGTTTTCACCACTCTATGTTATGTGTGGCATTTGTGAAAGTGAACGTGCACTTGATAAGGATACCAATTTTCTACTTTCCTCAAAAACAAAAATCCTTCGACTAGAACATTTTCAGATAAGCGATCTGCTCGCCTTCCTAGTTCTGTAATTTACTTCCTGGAACTGTATATAGAAATAGTTCCAATTCAACCGCAGCGAAAACGTTTTTTCTCTTCCACAAGGAGAATAGAGCTGATAATAAAGAACGTAAATCTTACTTCCGATTTCCGTTCATTTAATTTCGCTACGATAGAAAAGAGAATGGCAATATATAAAAATTGAGACAAGTAAATTGATTTCATTGGGAGGATTAAAAACATGAAAAAACGAAATTAGCAAATATGAAATATAACTACTAAAGAATAAGGTACAATAACAATTACAAGCTGGGACACACTGTATAGAAGGATTTTACAACGAAATTATATTCTTAAGGGCAAATGCAAATATTTTTTCGTATTTAAACACAAAACATTTTGCGGGTAATGTTTTTATTAAGCGTATTAGTCTGAGTGCTTTACGGTCAACAAATTTAGGGGCAGTTATCAATTTTCATAAAATGTTGAGCGTTTTTGATGATTTTTTCTGGGTGAAAAGGATTAATGTTTTGCAGCTGGTTCATATTTTGTATTTTTTGATAAAAAAATTAACTTGGTAGCTGAGATAAAAAATTTACTGATTTGGAGCTGTTTTACACACAAGAGAATTACTCCGAAAATTATGGTAATAATTATGCCGAAAATTTTTTCTGTCGTATTACACGTAAAAGAATTCTATAGAATATGCGCGAGAATCGGCGCAGAACATTGTTTCCGTGCATGTCAATATCAAATGCTAACATCAACAACATAACCTCACTTAATATTTGTGGGTGTGGTCCTGTTCGAGTCGTACGAAGAAGCGTTTATTGTTATTGTTTATTCATAAATTCATAATGTCGTGGAATCGGGAAGAAGTTACACTGTTGTTGGAGGAGTACCAAAAATGGCCAAACCTGTACAAGGTGAAGTTACCCAATTACAAAAACAGAAATTTGCAGCGTCAGGCGTTGGATACGATAGTCTAAACATTGAGAAGTTTTATGATATTAAAAAACATCTCGATTTCAAAAATAAATTTAAATCAACGACGTCTGTTGTCTTTCCGATTATATTGGACGTCATACCCGTTAAGGTTATGTCCATTCGAAAATATTACTCTAATGCGCAGGCGTATCATATGAATTACTCCGAAATTTTGTTTGCTTGTGTCATACAGGTTGTAGAGAAAATCTACTATATTTTTTCCATGCAAATTTTCGGCATAATTATGACCATAATTTTCGGAGTAATTCTCTTGTGTGTAAAACGGCTCTTTACGAGTCGAACATGATGTAGTATTTTCATATTTTCCTTTACATTAATTCTACCTACTACGAGTATATCGTTTTTTCAATATATGTCATAAAGCTTTATTTTTTCAACTTCGATGGTATAATAAGAAAGTTAGCTAGCAATATTTTCTTATTCCTAGATGAAGAGAACTTCCACTTACTTTCAGAAATACATTTTTGTTGCAAGAATCTTCAATACATTTTTAAAAAATTCAGATATCATGGCATAAAGAGATAAAACATTCCAATCTGTTGCCTCATATTTGGAGGTAAGATCATCATCACCAGCTCTCAGGCTACACAATTTGATATCATGATATCATGACAAGGAAATACCCTTTTATTCCGAGCCTCCAAGGCAATGGTCTCATAAAATAAAATTAATGGTAGCTCAACTGTGAAGGCAAAGCTAAGTTAGCAAAAGGACATTTTTGGAATTATCCGATTCTGATAATTTATAGGGTCATAAAAATTTCGAGCAACGCGGATATAATTAACATTTTTTATAATATTTTAGTGGTCTTCTATGTTTTTTGCAGAATTTTGCAGACGAAATTCTCTTAATGGGATACATTTTATCAAATTATCAAAGAGTTTAATGATTTCAATTAAAAATGCTAATATGATATTTGGGATGCAAGCGTTATTTGCCGCCATTTTGTTGAACGCGTTAGATCGCAAATCTTGAAAATTATCATTCGCAAAAAACTAAGTTCTCGACCTAAAGCTGATTTGCTGATATTTATTCTAGGAAAAACTATGTATCAATGTTTAGAGAAGTATGCTCCAGAAGTTAACAGCTTTCTTTTTTCAGAGTATTACGGTTTTACACTCCATTTACATGAGCAACTGGTATACCTATGATCAGAAATCCAAAAAAGCGTTGCTTATTCTCATGGAAAGAACAAAGAGACCGATTCTCGTGAAAGCCGGTAACATGCTACACCTGTCATTGGATACATTCAGTATGGTATGTCATATAAATTATCATGAAATAATAATTACTTTGATGGTGATGATGAATTCTAGTTAAATAATATGTACGAAAAATTAGTAGCTTACTCAAATGTATCTAGCTACATTTGATAACCTAGCAGCTGATAGCTTGATGAATCTCATATCGTGTCTAGCAGTAAAAGCCTGTGCCTCCTTCCTAACTGAAGATTCAATGGAGCTCTCATAGGAAATTGCGTTATGCTTTAGTAGACTTATAAGGAAGTGGATTCCTTATAAGTCTATCTATCAGCTCACATCTCGTTTAAGCTCATTCGAAATATTAGCCTACTTTTGGAGTATACGGGCCACTGCAACATTGTGACTACTTGTCTTGTAAAGACTTAGGGACCTTTGCTCTTGAGTCGGCCAGTGTGTCACGTGTTATATTTGGATAAGCAAGGATAAGACAAATGAGGTTTAAGAGAACGGGTGATGATAAGAGTAGAGAAAGATACTTGGTACTTGATATTCAGTTTAATTTTGTAATCAGTGATGTCTTTCAGATCCTCAAGAACTCATACTCCCTACTAGCTGTATTAAAGAGCACCTATTAGGCTCCTACACGACTTCTCTTGGACCTGTGATTGAAGATATCCACCCTTCAAGAGCTTATTATATTGTGGCATTCTAATAAAATTGTCATTTATGTTTGCAAAGATAATCATCGTTTCACCATTCGTTATTAGCAAGTTTATTTAGTATTCTCTCTATCTGTTCACATCCTGCAATGGAAAAGTTCTTCTGAATAAAAATATCATTTTACGAGATAGACCAATACAAAACTGGCACCAAACCTACATCAACAAATTTTACAGTAATCTTATGGCTAACTTATCCACGTTTATCTCATAGTCAAAAACTTTGTTTGCAAATTACTATATTATAATTTTTTTATCAATGAATTTTTTCTCAATTTATACACAAATAAGAAATAATTTTATTATTACGATGCTATTATCCTGCATGCAAAATAACACTGAGCGGCTATCAATGAGCTTTAAGCGTAGGTAGCAGTTATATAATAAAATCCACTTAATGTGCTTTATTGACACTGTTGAGTTGGAACGTTTTCAACTGATTTTAATTCCATGCCTAACAAAACGATAGAATTGAATTGCAGAAGGGGAATATATTTATTCTCAGATTATCGATTTGATAACGATTCTCTGAGCTCTTACTTGTTAGAATTTAATACATAGATAACTGTCCAGTTCGAGCGCTCCCTTGTCATAACGTGTTGAACTTTTTGAGCAGGTCTATCTTGAAAGGCTATCCTCACTTCATTCGAGTCTAATGAAGCTCAAAAATCAGATCAACACATTGCCTTTGACGTTTTCATAGCAGTCGCGGTACCTCCTCATTTAGGCTCTGCTTTCATGAGTAGGCCAGTGGTGGCTGAAACGTCGTACAATAAAGAAAAATTAAAACATATATGATGTTTGATTCGGCCAGACAGTGGAGTCCCATGGACATAAAAATAATGTGTCACATTTAACTAAACACGTATACACCTATTAATTTCTTGGAGCGAAACAGGCGATGACTATTTCTTATTAGACATATTAAATATAAATGAAATTGACATGTTAGTTTTCCGTATCTGTATCCACGACCAGAAGAAGACAGTGCTGTTTCGTGCTCATTAGCACCAGTGCAGTATAGGTCCAGTAGTCCTAGAGGCACCTGAACGGGAAGAAAACAGGTGGGTATGGCCATTTGAAAAACTCAAAATACTGTGAGGAGGTAGGCGAAAAATCTGACGATCTCCACTTATCAACATTTTGCGCAATGGACAGACAGATGTCGCATCACCAAAAATGGTCGACGCATCTAGCTTTCCGTTATTAAATATTTTATGTGACTCTTAGTCAATCCTAGATCTCTTTAGGTAATGTTATTACAGGCAATAAAAAAGTCATTTTCGTACGTAACTTGAAACATTGGAAGTGTCTGATACCACTAGGTTACAACTTATATCGTAATTTTCTGCCATGAAGGTACGTACTTCATTTGAATTTTGTTTTTCGTACTGGAATTAGGGCAGCAGCAACCGCCGTACCAGCGGTATCGATGATACTAAACTCAGGAACTACAGCCGAGACGTCCCGACGTGTGTAAGAAATGATTCGTAAAGTGTTACCCAATCTCGCGCAAGCTCTTAATAAAGTTGCTGAGTACTTGTGAATGATTGTTCGTTTTATCTTGTAAAGCGTATCACTGTCATGTACGAGTACAGCAATTGCAGACTGGCACACTTTGGTTTGCTATATAGCTATGCGCCGTCCAAAAATATGATTTTTATCGCGAAGCATGCTTTGCATATTTTGTCTATTTGTAGTTTACATATTGAACGTGGGCCTCCATCCGCGCAAACTGTGCTTTGCATCTGGTCATTTCACGTTTATTGATGTTTCCAGCGCGGATTGCTCAGTTATAACATTATTTTTTCAGAGAAAATGTTTACCAAATAAATAATTATGTTAAACAGGATCTGCTTGTATCTGTAGAAACAAATTGTATTCTTAAAAAATCTCTTTTTTATAGACACCAGCAGAACTACTAAATCCCAGATATTTCAGAGTTGGATGGGTTGCTATCCATAAGAAACCATATTAGAGACCTAAACACACAAATTATTCTTCTTCTTCATATTCTCCCAGTACCATATCATGTCTCCCTAACGTTGGCAATTACACTGGCAAGTTGCTCGCGATTTTCAGCTACAATAAAAAGTTGTTAGGCACCTCAAATTTCTGTCCAACGACGAATGTTATTCAGCCAAGACGTTCCTTTCCTTCCAATTGATCTGCGACTATTCATTTTGCCCGTTATTATGATTTGCAGAAATTTGTAAAATCAGTTAGGATTTTAAAATGATGCACTCTTTCGGTATCACAAAACCACGATATACGTATAGAATATCTGACACACATTTCGGTCGGGACCGGAAGCCTCACATTCGAAATTTATTTAGTCGTTTGAAATGTAAGAAGCTCCTGAGATAAAAAAAGTTGAAATTTGCGTTATTTTGATTTTATAAAATTATGATATAACTTTCAAAATAAGAGATGCCCCATATATCAAAATCCATTCAGCTATTTGAGTTGTAGCCGTGAAATTGTAATTTCAAAGCTCACATTTTCGATTAAAATCCATCATTTTGATTTTAGATTTTTATATTCCTAATGTCGCTCACACTGCTAATATAAATCCGACAATACATCATTTGGATTGGATTGTAGGCCGTGAGACGAGAATTTTTTGCCCCATACACCCACGCGTGAAAAGCATAGCCCTCCTAAGTCTAAGGCAATGGGGTAATAATAATTCAAACATTCTTTCTGAGGTAGGCGAGTAAGGAGGTCCTAAGAATTTGAACCGTAACGATCATTTTGCGCCACAATGTATGTACATATTGAATGCATGAAGTATTTATACAAAAGTGTAACTAAAGACGCCGCAAAGACTGTAAAGTACAACATTTCACGCATTTATGTATTCCAAAGAACTTTCTGGGCATAGTAATGGGACAGAACAACATTTTTTCAAAAATATCTCTACAACTCGTCGTTCTGCCTATTTTCCATATCTTGCGCTGGTATGCTAATGATGAATAGTGATATCTATAATCTGGACTACCGTAATACAAAACTTATACTATCACGATAAAAATGGAAAAAAGCTGTATTGTAAATTCAAATCAAATAGGCCAAGAAATAGGGAAATTTTGTTTAAGGAAATCCTAAAATTTGGGCGACAGTAAAATTCTTCGGATCCATCGAGCCTATTTAAAAAACAACAAGTTTTTGGGGATTTAAGTTCTTCATCATTTTGCCTCTATGAAAATTTGTCGTATGGTAAACAGATTACGAGAAGTTGAAGGGTAAAGGTTCACGTAATGATATTCCTGCTTATAATGGCCTAACTACAAATATAAGAGTATAAAACACTACAATTTTTTGTTGAGTATAAAATTTACCATTTTTCGACACCTTGATAGTCTTTGAAGTATCTATAAGGAGGAAAAGTTGAAAATTCTAATCAAAACAGTCGCGCGACATACTCCGCACGCTACATTCGTTGCCCACATTACCCGTACATGACATTTCACATTTCATTATGAATATCAAGTCACTCACTTCCATCACTTCCCTTCTATTAAAATCTATGCAATGGTCGCTGAGGCTGCGCGGTGACAAAATGACCGATAGTCGGAATGACGGAAATGTATGAGTTGATGAAGACATAAAATATACGAAAATATTACATTTTTCATACTAATATGGTATGCCGGATCATAGATCATGACTTGTGGAGTTATACCTTCTTGAACAATTAATTGTTGTAAGCTGACAGTGGACAACCTTCGTACAGCGCGGAGTATGGCGCGCGACTGTTTTGATATGAATGTTTTACCTTCGCTCCTTATACTTGAAGAAGCATAAAGGTGTCGGTAAAACATAGAAAATCTTTTTTTCTGGAAAAAATTATTCTCGAAAAACGTGGTTAGTTAGCTATTATAAGCGAAAATATCCTTATTTGTAGATTTACCCTTAAATTTCTCGTAACCCTGATTGATGACAGTAGGATAAATCATAGGAGCAAGATGATAAAAAATTGTTTTTGGTAGCAAATACTCCAGTCCAATTTGAACTTATCAATAGGAAGCAAGTATCTATCAATATCACCAAAAAGTCTACTGTCGCCAAAATTGAAGAAAAAAATTACCTATTTCCTGGTCTAAAACGCGGTGCGATCAGCGGTGTCATCCTGCTCCGGTATTAATGTATGTGTATTTTTCAAATAGCGGTATAGCCGAGACCTGAGGCAGCATTTTCTAGAATGAAATACAGCCGTGCTGAAACCTCTAATTAAATTGTTAAATTCAGATCCTTACCATTTTCTATGAGACGCATTTATCATAATAAGTTCAACTTATAAATTTGGATATTTTGCGACATCGCCTTTGAAACTAGTCATTATGTAATTGTAATTCATAAAATACGAGGTGTGATCACAAGATCTTTTTTGTTTCGAAAACTGCTGTAACTCTACACATCTAAGTAAAGCGTTTGATAGTCTGTTTTATTGAGATAATCTGTGTTAAATTTGAACAAGTTGAAGCTTGTCTATAACTTCTGGAGCTGAAAGGGTGATATTGTATCTTGCTGTATTTGTCGTGCTCCATGAATGTCGAACAACCTGTTAACATAAAATGTTTGAATTGCAAAAAATTGCTAATGAAGCCAATAAGATGTTGAAGCCAATGTATAGTGATAATGCGGTGACTCTGAATACTCTTTACAAGTGGTGTGAAATATTAGAAAGCTGGAATGATTCGGTCGAAGACGAGCAATAATCGGCCCGTTCTCAGACCTCAAAAAACCGATAAAGACGAGCAAGATGTGGCAAAAGTAGTTCGAACTAACAGGCAGTCAACCGTCTCGCATGAGTCCATACAAAACATTTTAACCGACAATGATTTGCAAATAAGAACATCGATTGTAAAATTTGTTTCTAGACCTTTGACTGGCGAGCGCAAAAGGAAAATGGTGTGTCAATTTGCTTGAAAAGGTCGTCTTGATACTGACCCGGGCATGGTCAAAACTAACTATACATGAAAGCTGGGTGTACGACTATATCTCTGGAACAAAAATGCAAAGTTTTCAGTATAAAACGTGCCTCCTCGTCTTAAGATGGCAGGCAATCGATGTCGAATGTCATGTTCATAGTTTTTGTATCATAGTCCGATCAGTGTTCGTTCCAAAGGGAAGCTCCAAATATTGGCACACTTCAATTTTATTCGATAGTTTTTCGCATGCTATGAATGTCTGTCCACATCCACCTCATTCTCCGGATGTAACACATATGATTCCTCGTTCTTCCCACAAATAAAAACCAACTATCATGGAATCATCGGGATAAATACATCGCTAGCGAAGAAGATAACTTTGAAGGGGTTTAATTTAAATTTGATATGCACCGAGTGATTTATGCGTAGTGAAATTATTCACAGTATTTTTTGATCATAACTCGTATTGCAGAATAGTCCAACATATGTTGTTGGTTACGTAAGCGTTCTTTAGAGATCTCTTCAGGTTCGCAGTACTGTTGACATTTTGTTAGACAATTCGCACAAATATGTACCAGATTTCCTTAAACAAAGAGCTATTTTGTCTTGAGCAAGGAGCACCTGCGGCATGGAATTTCAAATAATAGGTATCTAGATTGCATCAAATAGAAAAATGAATCGATCCTTAGAGCAAAGATACGAAATGTTCTTGGCCCATGTATCAAAATAATTCTGTCCATATGTCCCACCTCAGAGGTGAAGAATACTTTCGACATCCAATATTCTTACTGTTACAAATAGGACCAGACTTGGATGCCCTTCACATATATATATATATATATATATAGAAACTGCTCCGATTACACTGAAATACTTGATGCACTTCACTATTTGGCAATCTGACTAATCAAGGCATTCCTCTAATATGCACTTCTATCTAGTTCTTCTATGTGCTAACAGAATCAGTTTCTCTGAAGCTGTCGCATTCCGTATTTGTTGGATCGACTGACTGAGCTTTCGTCGTGCCCTCTACAACGCGAATAAGCTGGTTAAGCAAGGCTATCATTTTTTTCTAGAACAATGACAGTGTGGTATAATGTACTAGAATAGCCTTTGCCATGTCTTGCTGATTTCAAACAGCTCAAAACTCATGTTATCAAATTCTTTATGACTGTTTTCTTGAAGATTGGCTCTCTCCTCTTGATTCACCCTATATACGCATACCATTAGCATGGGGATACCACGAACACGTTCTGCGAGCATCCTGCGAAAAATCTAATGGGCAACCCCATTTATCATTGTTGCACCTGTATCAGATAACCTGAGATGAGTTAGAAGGGGCCAGCGCACACGAAAGATTCTCCGATTCTTCCTAAGTAATCCTAAATTTATATATCATCCTTTAGTTAAGTCATTTTATTTTAGCTATGACAGAACTTGATATGGTAAATATGCCACATGTTCCAAGAGTATCTTCTTCATTTTTGAGTATGCGTGTTGTAAAATTTAAAATCGTATCTAACATGATATCAATTCGTGTGGTTTCATTGGTATTGAGGACTATACAGGTAAAAGTAAACCGCTACTTAACCGAACGCATACATGCTTTTTGTAGTATGAAACGAAATGAAGCGACTCAGAAGCCTATCAGGTACTAAAATATTCGTGGCAATATTATCAAATACAATCACATGCAAAGCAAATACACTGGATAGATCGAATTTCTCCTTTTACATCCAACCCATGAACCGCCATCATTAAAAGTTACTTACATAGTAGTCATTTGAAAATTTAATACCTGATTAACAGGGAAAACGCCGAGACACGTCAAAAGATTGGTCAACTATTTAAGCAAAAACTACTTCACCCCCTTTCACCCTATTTTGACGTTTGATTCGTTTTCGAGAAAATCTTTATTTATCTTGATTTGTTCAGGTAGAAAACAAAAACACACGAAAATATCACTTTTTATTTCAATAAATGTTCAAAATGTTGCCCGTTAGGGTTTGCGAAATCTACAATTCGTTTATAGTTTAAAACGGAAACTATCAACATAATCAGCAGTTCGGAAGATTAGTCGTGAAAACAACCAAATAACAACGCGAATTTTTTTCAGAATTCTTTTCATCAACACAGATATCCTGGGCGAACTGTATTTATTTTTATATCTGTTTAGTTATTTGTTGCTAAGGGAAAGAAAGAATTTAGTTTGCTGTCAGGCACCTTTGTGACAATCTTGGGATAGTGAAAATTAATTTATTGGTTCAGATTTTACTTCCAAAATGGTTTACATACTAGCCGAAATAGTGCAAGTGATTCTAATTTATAGTGCCCAAAATCAATGTGCTCGGCAAACTTCCGTCACATTTAACGCCAGGCATCCGGGAAGGATAACTTCTCATAGGTATGTTTTGGACCTTCTTACTAAATTTACTCAAACGTGATCATCGGAGAGTTTTGGATGAAGCCGCTCAAGTTTTGGGTCATTTTGGTATAAATCTTAATACTTCATTACCCAAAATTGTTGCTGCGACTGATATTTCGTTAGGCTCTGTACACACAGTTACTAAACTCCATAAATTTCATCCATTCAAAATGAAAATATTGCAAAAGTTAACCGAAGATGATTTCGATAGGCGAGTTGACTGCAGCGATTAGTGATAATACCATTCTGGTAAAGAATATCTGCTTCTGTGAAGAATGCAAATGGATTTGTTAATAAGCATAGCTGCAGGTATTGGAGCAATGAAAATTAGGAAACAAAGTGATTGGGCCATTGTTTATTAACGAAAATTTGAATGGAGGCATTTATTTGGATATGTTAGAAAATTCCATCAATCCGTTTATCACTGAAACCATTGAAAACCAAATGGAAGAGGATAGAGACCCTAAACTTGATGAGGCTGAAATACATTTCCAGCAAGACTCACTATGTTCTTCCGGTTCGGCAATGGCTAGACGATGGGTTTTCAGATAGATAAATACGGCGGCCTACTGAATTTGACGTCATTAGACTCTTTTCTATGGAGCCATTTGAAATCTATTGTATTTACTCCCCAACCTGAATGTTTGGATGAACTTTAACGCATCATCGAAAGCTGCCCCGATATCCCATAAGATGTTTTTGAAAATGAATTTTCTTCATCGCTTATATCATTGTTTGGTCAATAACGGGCCATTTTGAACACTTATTGGAATGAAAAGTGATATTTTCATGTGTTTTTGTTTTCTATATAAACAAATTAAGATAAATAAAGATTTTTCTAACTTTCTTGAAAACGCATCAACCGGTTTTAAGAAATCAAACGTCAAAATAAAGAACTTCAAAAGACCTTTCAATCAAGCTAGTACTTGATACACCTTAAAAACTTTCAAGGGGATGACCCTAAGGTGAAGTAGTTTTTGGTTAAAAAGTTGTCCCCCTTGACAAATATTGTGGTTTTCGATAAATCCGTGGAGGTAAGTTTTCAAATAAACACGCTGTATGAGTAAACAATTAAATTACTCGATGTGGCTTGCTGGATAATATCTCAGATCTGGCCCGAAGCTCTATCCTGAAGAGTACATATATGGAGGAATGAGGTTTTGTGGAATTTTCGGGTTCTAGCTCTTCAAAGTTTGGAGATTCTCTAAGGAAGTCAAAAATGACCTCCAAATTGAAAAGTTATTTTTTTGAAATTCTTACTGGTTTACTGATCTGACACTTGCCTTCTTGAAATGAAAAATTAAACAAACAAAATTATTTTTTGGGGTGGAGCACGTTTTAGATCTATTTGTCGAAATTTTGAACCAAAATTGACCATTCTTATGATATTGTGGGGTAATATTTTCCAATTACAGGAGAAATTTAAATTTTTGTCGAATCTCCAAGCTTTTAGAGCGCCTCCAGATCAAACCGTTTAACCTAGGACCGTGAAATTTCACACAAATTTCACACAATTTCTTACGTATCCCTCAGAAACGAGCCAGATCTGAGATATGACAGCCAGGCCGGGTCGTGGGATTTTACTTTTGACACATAAACTTATTCGTTAAACCTACTCCAATAAACTGGGATAGGCTGTAAAAGAACCGTCGCTCCTATTTGACCATCAGACAGCAAGATATATTTTCAAACATAATAAATGATTCTGCAAGATAGGTGCTGTGCTTGTAAATTCATTTTTATACTATCTATACGAACAGCTTTTTACAATGTTGAACTTATATTTTGTCAGTCATAAAAATGAGGAGGATTAAGTCAATGGTTTCGGTAGAAACCAAGCAAACAAATGAATGATTTCAGGCGAAGCGAATACTGTATTTGCCGTTAACCTTATTTTTGTAATTAGTTAATTGGTGTTACAAATATGACAATAAAACAAATCAATAATCCTGGTACTATTTTTGTAATGACTCATTCAAGCGCCCGTCGTCGAGTAGTGCATACAAAAACCACGTAAGTCCCGAAGTGTTATTTATAAATTAATATCGAAATGTGAGTTATGTGTCATTGAAGTTCAGTTGCCAGAGGAATGGAGCAAAGCTGATTTGACTCCGGCCACTGTAAAAACGCGTCACCCTGTATATGCGGCTTTGTGCAAGCACTAAAATATAAAAAGCTACAGGCCTTCCTAATTCACGGTATGCTGCAAAAAAATGTCGAAATATATACGATGAGCTTGGACTCGGGCATCTGATTCGATACTAGTAACTCCAGTTTTCGACCTTCGCAAAAATCCGTTACATATATATAAAGGAATTTTTTAGAACATCGCTAGTCAGTAAAGTTTAGGCACTACATCCAAAACATGAAAGCCGTATCGGTAAGCACAACTCATTTGAAATTTAAGACAGATCTTTTCGATTATTGTTAAATTAAACCATTTGCCCTTTGCGAACATTGTGATTTTTTGATTCCAAACTATACTTAATTCAAACATATTGCTGTTACATACTGTCATGTAGTCAGATATTACTTTTCAAGTATGAGTAAATCTTGAGGTACAACAAATTGAGTTTAGATGTTCACGGTTCAAACCGATATATTTGCCTATATTCTACTAGTTAGCCTGTAGTTTGGTGTATTGATTGATTGATGCTTGCCCATCATCAGCCTTCATACTTCAGGAAAATAACCATAAATCTTGCAAACACTGCAGCTGCTTTTACAATGCTTTAATCTACCTATATAAAAAATAACGTGAGAAAATCTGTCACCATAAAAACGGCACTTAAGTATCTAACAGATGTTTCTCAACATGGGCTTTCTCTTCCAAATTCATAAAAGCATTCCAACTTTTACCTCCATTTTAATAAAGTTGTGTTTAAACGCATAATTCATATTTATTACAACTTGAACTCGGTAGGACATTAGCATGGGCGACCATAAATTATATAGTAGCTAGAAAACTTTGAGAGAATAACTGTATAGTAGTTTATGTTTATTGAACGTGTGTTGTATTCACGGAATTCTTGATCACTATAAAACATAGAACAGATTCATGTGGGAGGGTTATACGCCAAACTTGATCCATGTGCAATTGCTCATCATAAAAAAATAATAAAATCACATATGGGGTTTATAGTTTGGAATGAAGTGCTTTATGATATAATGATAAACATTATTGTGAAAAGGAACAGGTTGTACTCCTGATTTAGGCAATAAAAAGGTGGTTAATGTTTTGCTAAAAAGCAATTCATTTTGATTGTTTAATTTGTGTGCAAATTTCAACCCAAATAAACAACTATAATTGGAAGTACGACTCAACTACCTAATATGCATTTTCATTTTCTTTCTTCTTTCAGAGGATAGCGGTTTTAGCCTTCCTGGCTCTATCGGCAGTACCCGGAGACAGTACTACTGATAAGAAGTCCACTAAACGTAGTGTCATAGGTTCACCACTAGGATACGGATATGGATACGCCGGCATCCCATCCGGAGATTTTGGAGTTGCTGGTATTGCTGGGCTAGCGAAAACGTACGAATATGGATTGGCCGATAGCGCTATCGCTGGTAGTGGATTGGCAAGCGGAATAGCACACTGTAAGTCTAGCTATATACTTAACTATAGCTTTTTCAATCTTAGTTGCTCAAAAATAGCAAACAAAAAGGAAATCTATATTTCTTAAAAGGACTAAATGACTTTTATAGAAATTTAAATTCCGTACCTTTTTTTAGTTTTTCGTTACTTTAAAAGGCTCTCCAGCCTTAATATTTCACGTGGATTTCTTCGTAATATAGGATGATGAGTTTCCAAGACGTTAATTGGTTGCTTATTTTATTTTCGTCACACTACACTAGATTGGAAACCAATTTTCCTCAATTGTTGGATTTGAGAGGAAGTACTTTTCAAACCAATAAAAATTGATTATCATTTTGTTGCTCAATTAAGAATATTCACCTCTTAAAAACAGTATCAAAATGTTCCGAAGCTTCTTTTTCTGTACGCCTTTCCAGTATCCATTTTTGGGCATTTTCTCCAAACAAAACTGTGTTGTACTATTCTCAAGTTACAAAATTTTTGCTGAAGGCGAAAAATTGTATATCTTCACATTTGATTTCTTTCGGAAATCTCATCCTTTTACTATGCCTTTTTGCCGTTAAGTTAAATGGACCACTAAGACAAAGCTTTATCGATTTGAATTTGAAAAAAATATTCTTTTCTAGCTGGTTCAGTGTACGCTGGCGCCGTCCCCCATACCCACCAGTACCGGCACAGTACCCAGGAGCACCATGTATCTCTGCCCCATCCAGTCCCAGTACCAATCACCAGGACAGTGAGCGTGCCCCAGCCTATCCCAGTTGACGTCCCGCACCCAGTGCCCGTCCCTGTGCACACACCTGTCCCTGTGGACGTACCCAGGCCGTACCACGTTTCCGTACCACAGCCTGTGCCCGTTCCAGTACATACACCTGTTCCAGTAGATGTACCTAGGCCATATCCAGTTGAGGTGACCAGGACTGTTCCTGTCGAAGTCAGCAGGCCAGTCTACATTAAGGTGGGTGGAAACTTGTCAAGCGGGATACTTACAGTTTATCAACATATTTTGAAAAAGCATTCAATTCTTAATTGAGGGTAGTGGGGCGGCATTAGAGTCAGTAATTAGAATAGATAGAATAAGGAAGAATCGAAACTGAAGAATATTGATATCTTGTCAGACACATTTATATAAAACTCCATCAACAAGAAATTGCAAAGTGCTGTTGTGAATGTTCTAATCTCATATGTATTTAACTACTGATCCGTAATATTCTCAATAAGCGGATGCTGCTAATGCACATTGTTAATTGGAAAATATTATAACACATACAAAATGTTATTCTGAATTATCAGTGGTAATCTCGACGTTTAATCCTGTTAATTCTGTAAATGTTGTACGATCTGGAATTATCAATTGGGTAATAAACATTTAATTATTACAAATGAATCGATAATTGAATTCACACAGGACACAGGACTAAAAATGAAATGGTCGAAATTTAATTCGTATAAAACAAGTCTACGAACTAACATACTAATTCAACAAATTAAAATTAATTGTACAATATACCTACGTATGAAATCATGAAACGGTCGAACGGAGCCTTAGATGACAAAGCGATAATTCATATAGCCCTTCCGATGTTTATTTGCATCAGAAATCTGAAGTCTGGATACAGGCCAAAGGACGAGGAGCTATATGGATTGATTGATTTGATTTTTTATTTATATAGTTCAAAAGATATGTATTTTACATTTTTATCGACATATTCTTTCCATCTTAGTACTTGATTGTTTTTTAAGAGCCCAAATTTAGCAATTTTGGCATTCTTGTCCAAAATTCACCCACTCTCGACTATTTAGCTTAATATTCTTATACGAGCGCGTAATCGCTTTAACATTTACACTTCAAATATATAATGAAACACACTAGGACACAAGATATACATAAAAATAACACTGCGCTAACAATAAAAACAGAAGTTGAAAAAAATTAGTTCACGATTACAATGAGACTTCAAGTTTAGTTTGTAATGTGAGCGAAGCGGATATTTTGTGCCTTAGTTTCTTAGATTTGAATTAGTACCTTGGGCTAAGATGAAAAGACAAATGTTAACAAGTATAAAATACATGTGCTATAAAACTATTAAATCAAAAAAATTTATAGATACGTTCAATAGGAATTTGAGTAATTTTCAGTCGAAAGCCCTGCTTTCAGACCCCGATCCTTTTGTTACTGTTCACCGACAAACAATAATGTTATGCGTTCTTAGTTGCCAGCCACCTTGGTTGTAAGAATGAGCTTCTCTCTTCTATCTCACTATATGCGCAGTATTTTTCAGAGGATTTGCTACCATCCCTAAGATCTTCTTTTCCAGGAAAGACATCCAGTCCCAGTGCCCGTACCTCAAGCAGTTCCAGTAGAAGTACCAACTCCAGTAGCTGTCAGAGTGCCACAGCCAATCACAGTCCACGTTCCTCAAGTTGTCAAGACTGTATCAGTGTCTGGTGACCCGCATGCTTTAGGTCATGCCTTTGGACGGTTGGGACACCACGTTTACGCAGATGCAGGGGCCACCAGTGGTGCCCTGGCAACGGGTTACGGCGGAGCTTTGGCATCTGGATATGGTAACGCTTTCAGCACAGGTAAGATACATTGGTTAAGGCTTTCGCGGCCAGTTGATAAACTGCTGTCTTGATTCGGGTCTAAATGCTGTCGTCGGTTGGAATTTCTTCCTAACGTTTCGCTAGCACGAGTGGCAAGCATCTTCAGAGGTCCTTCCATTTCCGATGCTGGCTGTAGACAAGAAATTCCAACCAACTACGGCCTTTAGACCCGAATCACGACAGCAGTTTTCAGATTGAAGGAATTCATCAAACGAAGATTCTTACAGACCAATCACTATCGACATGACCTTTGTAACGATAAAAATATATCAAGTAAATCTTCATTCAAACTGAAAAACCCAGATTTCTAGACTTCAGATTTTTCTAACATCCTATTACTTATGGCGTACCAAAAATTGTCAAACGTCTGCGTTGAAAAAATAGCGTCAAGTAGGTTGACCCTGCACTTCTCAGGTAATGCTGTCATCAGTTCATAAAGGATTAGAAAGTTAGTTACGAATATGTATGTATATCACAAAAAATCGATCAATTCAGTCCCATAGTTCTATACAATTAGTCTATATTTCCCATCCATTGACAACGATCAAGAAATTTCTGCGCTGTCCTACCTACAGTGCCGACCATCTGGCGACGTTGCTATGACTGACCTCGCAACTCGCCAGGCGAGGCCATCTGTCACAACATGACTCGGGTATGGTGTGTGGAAATGTATGTGGTAATCTATGATCTGTTAAATATGTCCTATAAGTGCATAGAATGGGCGGGGTTGGAAGCGTGTAAATATGATAACGCGATAAAATCGTGCTTTATTCTCCCCACCTTCTAAAAACTTTTAACCTCTACAAACGTTTTTTCTGAAAATGGTCCAGAGTCACTCAAACGTCCCCAAATCCATCTCCACTGGACCGTTTTTCCAAAACTACAGTCTTTTTGGCCTTGCCATAGTAGTAATCTTGCGTGGAGATTCCATCAACATCTGTACGATAACTTCCAAGTTATAGACGGGCCAAGGATTAGCGAACAGACGGAAAAGGGTGACAAGATATCCGTACATGTCATATACAAAAAATATAAAAGCACATTTTCAAAATTTTTACAATAATACGTCTTTGCCAGTGACGTGGATGGTGAAATCTGTAAAAACTGTATGAAGGCTGGACTCCACTTGCAAGTAAAATTCCTAAATTAAAAGCTTTTTGGAAGTTCTGATCAAATAATTCGACTGATAATACCTTGATATTAACTAGCAAAACGTTACTGTTAATAGAAAACTGATGGGTTCTGGGAGTTAATTTTAAAGAAATTTAAACATTTTTCCGATTAAAATGCTTATGATTGCCTGAGAGAA
This sequence comes from Acanthoscelides obtectus, assembly GCA_963669975.1. Taxonomy (NCBI): domain Eukaryota; kingdom Metazoa; phylum Arthropoda; class Insecta; order Coleoptera; family Chrysomelidae; genus Acanthoscelides; species Acanthoscelides obtectus. The sequence goes on along the minus strand of CAVLJG010000003.1, from coordinate 40,560,544 downwards.
GTACAGTGTTAACCTACGTGAAACCATTTTTCACTATCTACTAAGATAAACAAGTACTGATGTGAGCGATCTCAACAAGTAATTTGTAAACCTAATAGAATTAGCAAAAAACGAAATAAAGGATATCGTAAATTATAGCAGCAGCAGAAATAGGTATATTAAGCTGATACAAATGATATTTCATTTCAAAATCGATTCCGATCCTGTTTCCCTTAAGGCGCAGTTTCGTGCAGATGCAGTAACAGGAGACCGCGAAGCTATGGGCATAAGACTGATATAGCACGTCTGCCACTGTCACTCCTAAATACTCAAATCCCACTTTATGAAAGTATGAAAAAGGCTTAAGAGGCACAAAGCAATGAAAGTTTGGCAGTGACAGATTTGTAGTTTGCCTGCTATGCGAAGTGCAGTTTTGGTCCTAAACTTTGTCTCCTGTCGCTGTTTCCGCGCGGACCGGCCCATTTAAACGTGAGAAATAATATAGAGTATCTCTTTTAAAGGTGAATTGTACAAGACTGGGGGCATCAGCGCTTACTCCTCAGCTTCAGCAGCAGCTGACCTTTCCTCCAGCTACGGTGGTAGCTACGGATACGGTGGATCTGCTACAAGCGGAGGCTTGCTGAGCTCTTACATCCCCAGCTCTATCGGAGGCTACAACTCTATCCACGCCAAAACCTCTTACTGATCGAATTAAGCACACCGTGAATGTTGAAGCCATATGCATTTAGGAGAATTGTTGTGTATTTATTTCATTCATAGCATGTCACACGTATACTGGGTCGCAAGTTATAACGATTGTCCATGATGAAAATGCAATAAAACTATTTGTAAGTACATACTTGAATTTTTATTTCGTTGTATCCCTACAGCGTCACACTTGACTCCACACTATCCAATGGCACTTGAGCCTACATCCTTCGTCGTAATTCAGGTGTAAAAAAACTATGCAAGAAGATGGTATTAAACAGCTTTTTCATGAAATCAAGGATCCGGCTATTATGCCTCGAATAACATCTACAAGGTTTGATGAACACTTGGATTTTCTTATAGTGGAGGTCCGTTAGACGTAGAAACAAGAATACCGCCTAAACCTAAGTGAAATGGATATATTGTTTTGATACTATCAGTAGAATATGTTTAGGCTACAGTATATACGAGCCCCTTCCCACTTCAGTTGGCCCAACGATTGAAATCTTAGTTTTTTCATTTCAATGCAAAATAAGTCTATAACGCATAGGTGGCTGTGAAAAATAAAAGCCATGACAATTGTTATTATTAATCACAGCTGTCAGAATACGTTTAAAATAGTTTTGGATAGTTAAGGTTTTCAAAATGGGTAGAGGAAAGGTTGTTAGTGAGAAAATTCGGTTACTGATAATTAATTTTTTTAATTCTGGGAAATCAAACTCAGAAATTGCAACTTTGTTAGACTTATCGCGGTACAGTGTGAAAACTATTGTTAAAAGATATAACGTAACTGGTTCAGTTAATATTAAGCCACGATATGTGAAAAAAAGCAATATCACAAATGCCGACCGAAGAGCATTAAGAAGAATAATCGTGAAAATCAGGCGTGCCAATTATTTACAATTAAGTGCTCTGTAGAGTGACGCTGTTGGAAGGAGAATTTCGAGGTCCACAACTCATAGAGAGACCCACAAACTGGGATTTAGCACTTGCAAGGTGAGTTTTCTTATAAAAAAGTGAAGTAAAAACCCTAAAGTTGCACAACTTGTTTATAGGCCAATGAAGAGCCACTATTAACTCCACTGCAAAATAAAAATCGGCTTAGATGGGCTAAAGAACATAGACAATGGACACCTCAACAATGGCGTGCAATACAATGGAGTGATGAGGCCCGATTCGAAGTTTGTGTTGGTGACAGTCGCAGTAGAGTTATTCGCAAAAAAAATGAAGCATTCCATGTTGACTGTCTGAAGAGAAAAGTGAAATTTCCAGCATCCATTATTATTAAATTATTATTAAAACTTCATTATATTGATGGCAATGTGGATACAAACAAATATTTGGCAATTTTAGAAGAATAGCTTTTACCAGTGATGGAAGAATGTTTGACATCCAGCCAAGATTTTGTGTTTCAGCAAGATGTTGCAGCCTGCCATACCTCAAAAAAGGCTATAAAATGGATGGAAGAAAATAATGTACCACTTTTGAAATGGGCTTCTAGCAGTTCAGATCTGTCACCTATTGAAACTTTGTGGCACGAGATGAAAAAGGTTCTACGACAACATCATGCTCGTACAATCACCGAACTGAGACAAAAGCTTCAAGAAATATGGGATTGTTTTACACCAAATTTTTGCCAAAACTGGGTTAACACTATGCCCCAAAGAATTTCAGCCGTAATAAAAAATAAAGGTGATGTTACCCAATGGTAATCTTACAATTGTTGCTTTGTTAACTTCGCGCATTTATTCGCACATTGTTTATTTGTTCAGACCTTCTATTAGTTATAGGTCTAAGTGATTTCAAATATGTATTTTTTACGACTAGAGTGTATCTAAAATGTTTTTGAGAAAATAAATTGTTTCAGAAGTAAATAGTTTCGTCATGTTTAGTTTATAAAGGCATATTTTGGTACAAATCTTGAAGTGAGCCAACTGAAGTGGGAAGGGGCTCGTATATACAGGGCCCATCCATGTGTGGACGGAATATTACTCAGAAACAAATACATTTTGGGAAAATCTATTAATGGGATGTTATACATGACATTTGAGGGCACATTTATAAAATATTGGCAATTATACAGGGTGTCCCAATTTCGAGCTACATATCAAAGTTATGATTTTTCAAATGGAATTCCTCAAATTTTATTGCATATTTGGATAAAACAATTCAAAAGAAGAAGATTAATGTAACATAGTATGGGGTTTTGGTAATTAGCTACTGAGATGTAAGGTGCTTTGTCCAGGAAAAACCCCCACTTCGGCAACCCCTCAGTCCGCCATAATGACATTTGGAGTGCTGAACTTTATACCAAAAAAAACATTCACACCTCAGCATTTATCTTATTTGTTACTTTTTCAAATTTTAATTTTTGCTCATACAGGGTGGTCAAAAACGCAATTGTAGTCCTTCAAATGCATCACCTTGTATATTTGTGCAAGTTTGGATTTAGTTTTTTATAAGCGTTTTTTGTTAATATACACGTAAGGGTTTTTACGGCTATTTTTTCGGTTAATAGCACGTCTTTTTTGAAACGGCTTAATTACCTAAAATATCGCATTATCCGTGGAAACAAATAAATTGTTGAATGGTTACAAACTTTTAAAATTAGCTTTGTGAGATTTATAATAAAAACGTGTTTGAAAATGAATTTTTCTAAAGAAGAAATGGTGAATATGGTGTTCGTTTTGGGCGAAGCCCAAAAAAATAGTTTCCTAGCATCTCGCATTTATAAGCAACGGTACTCTAATATGCGACATCCAAGGCAGGAAACATTTTCCAAACTACGATAACGTTTTAAATCAAGCAAAACAGTGGTATATAGTAAAAAATGTATAAATAATCCAAGTGTCACCAATGAGGCAAATCAGTTGGAGGTTCTACTAAAGTTGCAGGAAACTCTCCATTTAAGTGCACGGCAAATTGGAGCAGAAACTGATATATGCAGAACTTCTGTCCAAAGGATTATTGACAAGCACAGGTACCGTCCATATCACTTATGCTTGCATCAAGGCCTTCGTCCTCAGGATTTCGCAGCTCGAATGGAGTTTAGTCGAATAATGCTAAATAAAGTGAGTGAAGACACTACCCAACTAACAACTATCACTCCTATTAGAGTTGCAAGAATGATTATACAGTATTCCTTACACAGCATTGTATACTGGAAGAACATTGGCAAAACCCTCTCAGAACAGCTATACAAGCGGAATGGGCACACCTAATAGGACACTTCAGTCATTTAAGAGGTTGTATAAGGGCTGCAGGTAACAGTTATACAACAAAAGTGTAAGCCCCTTGCAGCCGCTATAGGACATTTGCGTCAGTGCAAGATTCAGTTTTTTCAACTATACAACTATTCTGTTACGTGATTCTACTTTATTGCAACCAAACTATTTCTTATGTATTGCATAGACGAAGTGAAGCATATATAACTAACACATTACAGTCATCTTGTTTACTTACATATCGGCCATTGTGAATTTCATACACAGGTATATGATAAACTTCTACACTGTGATATAGGGCTATTGAATTACTTGCGCAGCAAATTTTATTGTGATTATCGTGCATAGTAGTTACGCAATTTCTACGGGCTTCTTATTTGATGCATATTTTGATAATGATCAAAAGTATGTCTAGATTTTTAAGATGGAATACTGAACTTATCTGCGTCAAATCTTCCACAAATCCTATATTTAGACACAATTACACTAATGTTTATCACTTTATATCTCTAATTTCGAACTGAAACATAATTATGTAATATTAAATAGAGGAATAAATGTTTGCCCAATATGGCGGGTGGTTGTGTATAATCATGGCATCGTCCATGTTGTCTTCAGTGTATTAGAATATTTTGGTGTTGCCTGCAGGTGTTATACAACAATTTGACAAATGTCTGTAATGAAATACCGACAGAGTCGAATGATTTACCCAGAATTTGTACCAGATCTATATCTTCTTTTTGAACAGTTGATAAAACCTTTTGAAGCAATATGCATGCGTTGTTTGTCTCAAATCAAAAATATGACAGCAGAAAGTTAGGTTATGGTGAAGTTGTATACCAACATATTTAGCATATGTACAGCCTTTAACAGTTACTAAACAACAGTTGTATAAGTGCTTCCGTTGGGAGCAACTTGTTGGCTAAAGTAGTAAATTAGCACAGCAAAACAAGAAGGCTCGGGTTTGTTTTATAAACGTTACCATGGATGCCACAACACAACCATTTTGACTAACGTGCAAATATGCCGTATAAAATAGTTGTATAAACGTTTATGCAACAGTTAAAAATTTGTCCTATAAAGTGTTGTATAACTATGCTAAAGAATATTTTAAACACCTCATTTTAGAGCAACTATGTTGCAGAAAGCAAATTTGCATTCCACACAACATTAAGCCAGCATTTTGGTGTTCAGGCAACAACTATAGAGAGCTTTTATGGCTGAACGGTTCTTTTACCAAAAGCTTATAGCACTACTTTGCTAGTTGGGTACTTTCCTGGATAAGGTTCTTTTTAGCGATGAGGCAATTTTTAACAGCATAGGTGTTGTGAACAGGCTATAACATGCACTATTATGCGACGGAAAACCCTTACTGGGTTAGACAAATAGATTTCCAAAATAAATGGAGCTTGAATGTTTGGGGAGGAATTATTGGCAGACAAGTTATCGGGCCTTTCTTTTTCGACAACACATTAACAGGTACAGAATACTTGAATTTTCTGATCGAGCATTTGCCTTTGCTTTTGGAGGATGCCAACCTGCAAACTCGGATGCATATGTACTTCCAACATGACGGCGCACCTGCGCATTATCATAGTCGTGTACGTAACTATTTGGACACCTGGAGTAACAATCGTTGGATCAGTCGTGATGGGCCTATATCTTGGCCTCCTAGATCACCAGGTATGACTCCGATGGACTTCTTTCTATGGGGCTACGTTAAGCAAGAGGTTTATAGATATCCACCATCTACCCCGGAAAATATGAAGGAAAGGATTAAGGATGCTTTTCTGAACATAAGGGTACACATGCTGGGGATGTGCAACTGTCATTTATCCAAAGACTACGGCTGCTTGTTTATGTTGTTTTTATAGTTGTTTTTCTCTATTACGCTCGAAACTGATTTACACTGATCTAAGTATTATTAGTTTTTAGGTCAAATCTGTACTCTTAGTGGCAATATAGAACTAGCCCACTGTTTGTCTTTTGTTTCCATGGATGATGTGAATTGTTTCCTTAATTTTGGTGTGTTGTTATATTAAAAGCTTAATAACTCAAAATCTAGCGATTTTATCTGCATCAAACCTTATACCAAAAAACCAGCTTATAAAAAATCGAATCTAAACTTGCACAAATATACAAGATGATGCATTTGAAATGTTTGAGAAAAAGTACAATTCGCGTTTTTGACCACCCTGTATGAGAAAAATGAGAATTCGCAAAAGTAACAAATAACATAAAAGCTGGGGTGAGTAAGTTTTTTTTATACAAAACTCAGCACTCCCAATTTCAAAATGGCGGTTTGAGGGGTTGCCGAAGTGGACGGTTTTTCTGGGCAAAACACCTAACATCTTAGTAGCTAATTACCAAAACCCCATAGTATTTTATATCAATCTTCTTCTTTTGAATTGGTTTATCCAAATATGCAATTAAATTTGAGGCATTCTATTTAAAAAACCACAACTTGGATATGTAGGTCAAAATTGGGACATCCTGTATAATTGACAATATTTTAGAAATGTGTCCTCAAATGTCATGTGTAACATGCCATAAGTATATTTTCCCAAAATGTATTTGTTCATGAGTAATATTCCGTCCACACATGGATGGACCACCCTGTATATATAAAAGTATATACGTATATTAATTTTGTACGCTTGTTGACTTGTTTTATGTATATAGTTATTCCTTGGGTAATTTGAATATGTAAGGGATTATAAGGGTGATTATGCACTTCACTGGTTTCTGTGTCATTGTGATAAAAAAGCGAAAATGACGAAAAAAATATTTTTTTCTGGTTTTAGACAAGCAACTTGAGTATTGTAGCTAGAAAACTTCACAATGAAACTCTTAAAACTAAGCAGAATATGACAGCTCTGGATAGTCCTATATTCATTTTTCAGGCCTTAAATAAAAAAACAAAAAGCTTCCACATTTGCATTAAGATATATTTACAATACAAATACTGGCATAAATTTTATTTTTTTTTTTTTGTTTTGAAGAAAATGCGATTCTTCATAATGGGGAGCATTGCGAACTCATTTACTAATGAAATCACACAACAGGATGATTCGAGGATAGGGTAATGAAACGTCATTTAGATTTACTCTATACAAGACAAATGGTGGCCAAAATCATCAAGTTTTCAAGAGCTACACCATACTTGGCAACAGGACTAGTTTCACACGAATACGTATATCCCTTACGCAGCTTAACCTCTTATCTAGCCTTCGTGAGGGTCAATTATGCCCTATTTCACGAGTATCCATCACGCTTTGACGTCTACTGAGGTGAACAGCTGATCAGCAAGTGACATTTTTGTGTTAGTCTGCAACGTTGGCTATAATAAATCGGGTGTAAATCTAGCAAAAATTTGTTTGTAGCGTTTTATTTTTTGTTTACAAATGAACTTTTCTAAATAAAAGAGCTTTTAGCAAAATGAATCTGTAGAGTAAAAATAAACGAAACAAAATATGGCTCTGTCTACCTGGCATTGACGAATCCGTCAGAATTATGTGTCCTTTGCCGATATTGAGAATTTTTAAATATTACTAGATAACCAGCTGTCATTCTACCGTGATGGATACTCGTGAAATAGGGTTTAAGGCCTGACAATTGTGCAAATGTTCTGCTGTCATCATTTGTCAGATCAAAGAAGCATTGTCAAATTGCACCTAACCAAAATCGACTAAATGTATGTTATTATATTCGTTTATTTTTAGATTAACGCATGCCAAGCACAAATATTTCTGTCTAAGATTGAAAATTATCACAATGTAGATGAAGCCAAAAGAAACGTGACAATAGAGTTAATAAACCTTATAAAGCAACTATATATTTTGTCTCGGAGAGAATAATCACATATTTACCAATCTTTATAATTCAGGTTGCTTTAAGTTGGTTCGATAGACCATAACAGCGATAAATTGTCTGCATGTTTCTTTGTAGAAAGAAAGGTATTTGGGAGGCTGGACGTTCTTTTGGAGGCTGAAATACCGACCTGAGCCGGCCCTGGGCTTAGCTAGTTTCACGCGGTGCCCTCTGAAAATTGCAATGATGGTTTTGCGCAATCTCAGCATGTTACAGGATCGTTCAGTCTGTAGTAACACTCTGTATAAGAATGTGAAAAAGCAAATAATAAACAGTCAACTGGAAGACGGATAAACGAAATATATTGTCATCAAAATTCTCATTTTTACTTTAAGAAGGCCATGCTGCCCATTGGGACCTAAACATCGTTTCATTTAACAGTAATTCAAACATATACGATTTCATAAATGAAAGCGTCCAGACAAACATGGAGGATTATACAGTTGATGAGTTTTGTCACCATCCATTGTCATAGCTTTTGAAACAGTTGCGAATGTGAATATAAGTTTTATATTGAACAAAACTACTCATTTTATGGTGACAAGTATGATGGTTGTACCAAAATAACCATTAAATCCACAACATATTATTTCGGCCAAAATGAAAATATGCTCACCATGAGGATGTTGGATTTACCTTACCTGAAACAAAAAGAAGGTCGAATTATAAATTAGTATCAAGAAGTACAATTGGTTATTATTTGCTTGAACTTTGAATTTTTTGCACGCATTCTTCGCTTTTTCCACAGCTGTATCCAAATTCGGATGGCTCACTTTCCTAAATCCGATATTTGATTTAACGTACAACAATCATGATCACCTGCACACTTGTTTTTTGGAACTACATGAATTGCATCTGCTGTTAAATGTTCAACGTACGTTGGTGCATAGGATTCGAAATATTATACCGCTATGCATAGCTAAAACGTACAATCCAATGCAATTGAACAACAAATATCTAACAGTTGCTATCCTTTTTAAAAACTGAACGAATATAACTACGTGCAGTATAGAGAGGATACTCCGTACCTATATGGACATATTGAAGAGGTAGGCAGTACGGAAAGACCTTCTCATATCAGAAAACAAAAAAGTTCCGGTTAAGAAATCCAGGGCAGAACTTGATTTTTCACTGTTGTTTTCTATCAAAATCAACAGATTTCAGGTTCATCTCAAATTTTCAAGAATGATCAACTTGGTGTCACGACATTTTGCTAAATAATACTTTAAATTGAACAAAAGATGTTTTGGGAACTCAAAATTCCAGGGTCGGATTTTTTTTATCTCCTTGTATTATTTATTAAGTATAAGGAAGCTATATTATGAATTTATCATTATTAAAAAGAGGAATACTTAAAATAAATGAAAGGCAAAATCAATGTTATGCATGCTATTTATTTTTTCAGTGTTTTTGCACAGACGGTACAACACACAATTAAACGTCAAATCTGAGGTCTACCTTTTGGTGGATTTTGAACTTAATTCCAAGGTGGTCTTATTGGAATTGCATATTACACGCCGTTTCCCATTTTAAGATGAACTCGTGCTGTATCATTTGGCAGAATTAAAAAAAAATACTGAAATAACTAAATATAATTCCCTTTTAAAAATTTGGCGTGTTTAGATAAATCACTATGTATATCCGTAAAAACCGAATTTAGATATTTTGTATTTTCAGATATGTACGATGGATGTCTTTTAAGTTTTGCATATGAAAATAAAATAAACACGGTAGGTAGTTTTAAATGACTTTATTGTTGTTCGAAGTATTCTGCACGGAGATTAATACACATCTGCATGCTCTCGAACCAATTTTCGAAGCACTTATTCCACTCGTTTGCTGGCAGATCCAAAATGGCATTTTTGAATGCGTCAACTGCTTCTTCTGGTGACGGGAACCTTTGACCACGCAGTCTGCTTTTGATTTTCGGGAAAGTAAAGTAATCGTTAGGACTTAGATCGGGACTATATGGAGGATGGTCCAATAATTCCACGTTTTCTTCCGTTAAATACTGCCTTGTTTCTTGGGCTGTGTGCGAGCTTGCATTGTCTTGGTGGAGGATGAATCTTCTTTCGAGGTTGATTTTTCGAAGCTCGGTGATGACTTTTGGCAAACAAATGGTGGTATACCAATCCGCAGTAACAGTTCTTTGCTCATTAAGAGGAATTGTTGCAATATGACCCGCTTTTGACACAAATGTCGCGACCATCTTTTTCGAAACACTTCGAGAACGGATGACTTTTGTTGGCTTTTCTTCACCTTGGAACACCCAAACAGCCGACTGTCGTTTATTTTCTGGTTCATAACAGTAAATCCACGATTCATCACCACTAACTGTACACATTTTTTGAGTTTCCGGAATTGAAACGATCAAGCGTTCTTTGACACCAATTAACCCTGGCTGCTTTCTGCTCTTCAGTCAACAGGTGGGGTATCCAACGAGAAACTAATTTTCTTACTCCTAATTCTTCATGGAATTTTTTTTAATTGAGGTCTTTGAGATCTTCAAGGACGACTCAATCTCACGATATGTCACATCTTCAATGATGAGTTTGCGCACAGCATCGACGTTTTCCTGGGTGACTGCCGTTTTTGGTACACCCACCGGGGGATCATCGCTACGACTCACCCGTCCACGTTTGAATTCTCCATACCAACGGAAAATTGTCGACTGATGTGGCGCTTCGTTGCCGAAAACAGACAGTAACTCAGCAAGGCATTCTTGTTGCAATAATTGTCTCTGAAAGTTGTAATAAATTATGGCACGAAAATGTTCTCGGTTGAGTTCCATTTTTCTAATGACTTGGTTACACTTAAAAATTCACTGTAGTGAGAACACTGTACGTATTGTTGTGAAACTTTGAATTTAAGTTTACTAAAGGGTGAGGTTAAGATTCAGTACTGACGTTCGATCCGCGCGGCCTACTATGTTTCTATATGCAAAACTTAAAAGACATCCCTCGTAAACGTCTAGGTTCAGAGTATCAGGATTTCACCATGTCCATTTAAGAACAGAACACCCTGCATTGATACAAATATGCATAAATGGTTGCATATGTATAAATGGAAAGGGAAATGGTATTATAATCAGCTGTAACCGAATATAAAGTCAGTTTTTAATTAAACAATTTCAATAATTCCACAGGATTGGCTTGTGAGTTGAGGCAGCAGAGCTTACGCAAACTCGCCCACTATACTTTTGTATAATCATCATACATGCAGAGAACATTGCTGCTATTTTATAATTTATAAGCTCAGCTGGAAGTGCTACTCAAATATATGAAGTGGTATAAAATAAATATTCCTTATATCTTTCTGTTTTGTTTGAGTTCATCACATTAAAGCTCAATATTGTCTGAAGATAACAGCCGTTGAAGTAAAAGAATGAATAATTCTTTCATTTGTCTTTTTTGAGATGTGCTTATATTAAAATGTCATGTTTAAGGGCTAGCCATGCCTTTGTTCTTATTTTAACCCCCCTGAAATAGTGTGTTTAACATAAGGCGTATGGTCAGTGTTGCCAGAAAATAAAAACAAATTGAGTTACTAATAATAGAACTATAAAGAAATAAAAGTCCATTGTGGAAAAAAGTGTATGTTCTGTCACCTACAGGTGGTACGGGTCAACTGAATATCACGATTTTTTTTGTAGAGTTTATAAGGCATCTGTTTTGTAAACCCAACCTTTAGGAATGTGTTATTCATAATAATGCCAAGAAGCCAAGAAGGCAGAGATATCAAAATTTAGTAGAACTAAGCAAAGCTTCTTCCAACAGACTGTTCCATATTCTCGAACCCCTATGAACAAATTCGTTTATCTATCTATGATTTATCTAAATCTCATTTATGTTCCGTTGAAACATTCAACGTTTAAACCTGCGCTTTCCTATTGGTCAGCGAACCATGAATGCCTTGGGAAGGCAGCGACAAGCCAATGTGAGCGGCTGACTAGTGTTGCCGTTTGTTTTGATTTTAGAGTCAATTAGGTTTGAATAGAGTACAGAGCTCGATGTAGTTAGATTGATAATCAAGATAATTTAGCTGGTCTGTCAACATCGTGCAGGAGAGTTCAGCACAGCAAGGTATGTTACCATATAAGGCAACGGAGATTTTAATAACCGAAAATTAACAATTAACTTTACTAAAACTCATTTTTTACCATTTTCATCACTATCTAATCATCTACCAAAATATAACCACCTTCGGTTTAAGGTAAATGATAAAAATATAAAAATCAATAGAGTTAATGATACAAAATATTTAGGAATTTATCTAGATCCCCACTTGAGATGGGATGTACATATTTCTCACATACTAAAGAAAGTTAGATTCATAGCATCTAAAATAAAATTTCTAACCAGTATATTAACTGAATATTATCTACGAATAATATATCAAACTTTAGTCGAGCCACACATAACATATGGTATAGTAGTGTGGGGTGCTGCATGCACGACATACTTTAACGATTTAGATGTACTTCAAAGAAGAATTTTAAAATCAATGTTAGGCAAATCAAAATTATACCCAACTAATGACTTATATAATGATGCACAAGTATATGATACTAAACAACTTTACTTCTTACATACCATCACTCATTATCACAAAACTATTAGTGAACGCGACATAAACATAATCATAAAACCAGATAAAATTACGCGCAAAAAATGTTCCTAAACCAAACAAATCCCTAATGAAACGATGGTCACCTGTATATAGCTCCAAAATTGTACGACATTTACCAAATAATTTAAAACAATTACGCAATACATTAGGCTTCAAAAAAAATTAAAAAAATTTATTAACACGATTGGGGGAAATCAAATTAGTAAAATAATCTCAAATATTACACAATAAATGCTCCTACCATTCTACCAATAATTTCTTTTTTCTCTCTATTTATTATATTTGCCAATTCAACATACATATGATCCATGCACAGGCGTTGTCCTCCTATGGATATATTATATTTATTCACTCGTTTCATGTTCCTGTATTTTAGAGTAAATAAATATTATTATTATTAATTATTATCTAAGGCAACGGGAGACAGATTGTTATCCCACGTAAACGTGTTATTCTGTCTATATTTCTCCTCAGAATGTGGTCTTTGATACAAATGGTTGAGGTGTGGGTGCCATCTGGTTCCAAGACCTTTCGGCCTATCAAAACTTAAACTGGCTGCCAAATTATGGGTCTCTGGAGCTACAGGAAACACAAGTTCACAAGGCACACAAATACTTATTGTACAAAGGAAAGGAATGTAAAAGAAGTCCTGGGAGACAAGCAAAATGAAATTAGTTGGTACTATCCCTCAGCTAAAACTAAAATTAAACAAAAAATCACCTTGGTAGGTGCTATTACAGAGAGGGCCCCGACAACAGAATTCACCAATGAAGGCCGATTTCTAGCAAAATCTCCACAACCCTGCAAAGTTCAGCACTAGGTGTGAAATTGCTTCACTAACGCAGGTTGTGGCCGCTAAACTGCTACACGAGAGCACCGGAAATAGCCCCAAGTCACGTTCAGCTCTCAAATTTAAAATCGACGGAAATTACAAAAAATTATGAGTTTCAACCTCACAACGACAATTCCATAACGAACCAATTCCCGTTCCGTGGCCATCCCTGCGTTGACCATACCGCACGCCCTCTATTGTCGAAGAGAAACATCAATCACATCCCGGCAATGACCTTTAAAGAGATGGAGAGTAGAGAACGATCCTCCACCACAGAACCATTAGAACAAGAGAAGTGTATTTGCGATAAAAATATAACTCAATACTTTCAAGAACTGTTATAAAATTATTATTTTGAATAAGAAAAACGTTGTAATATTTACTTTATCAAGATGTTAATTTTTAGTAGATCGTAAGAAAATAAACTATAGCACCAATACCAACCGCCTGTTGATATAAGCGTGTATAAAATCTGTTAAGGAAGTGTCACTGGCCAGTCTGGTGATAGCCTTCCTCTTAGCCGCATTACGTATTGATAACGTTGAGACTGCTGCTCCCTAGAGCAGTACTCAAAGCCAAGTATTATCTGTGCCAGCTACAATCCGGATGAATTCCTGGGGAAGTTAGATCATCCATCAGAACCGGACATGTTTCTGAGCATCTCGTATTGGCTAAGTTGCATGAAACGACTAAATCCTCAGGCAGTGTTAACCTCCAGAGTTATTGCTGGTTCTTCTTGGACCCAATTTCCAAGAAACCGTTCTTAGAAAATGTGGAAAATGCAGCTTCCCTAAACATTTAACCAAACTGATTCCATTATTGTTATTTGGCAGGCTAAATATAATTGTCACCTATGATATTTTAAAAAGGCGGTGTAGTCAAGAATTTTGAAATTTGAAGTAACAAGATAAATAAAATATGCATGCTGCCCGCATCGGCAAATTCCTCGAATAAGATATGGATCGAACCTATTATAATAAATGGGGTTTTTATTGAAATTATATATATTCGGACAAGCCTTGTAGATTTAGAGGCAATCCAATTAATGACATAAGCCCATTGAAATCTGCAAAAAATATGTTATGTAACACTAAAGATAAATGCGGACCAGTTTGCCACTAAAATGGAATATCAATGACCTATACGGAGGCGTAGTGATCCTGGACATACCTGGTGGACTTTTAATCTGAGAAAAAATAGACTTATGCATAACAACTGTTTCTACTTATTCAACTCAAGAGAACATTGAAACACAAAACTAGTGACAACAAATTTTGTTTTTTGGGCAACATATAACAGTCAAAGCCAATTACAGGATGGATAAACATGAAAATAAGAAAACAATGCATATAAGTGGAGGATGTGTTGTAGGGAAAGCTAGAACGCTGAAAAAAACAAAACTCCGACGAAAAAGCGTTCTAGCATTACCTACCTACCATACAACTATCAAACCAGAAACATTTGAGCAAGAAATAACGAAAATACGTATTGATGTCTCCGAAACTCGAACAAAACGAAAATATACAGGGTGACTTCGAAGTTGAGTCATTTATTTTAACAGTGAGTAGATCTGATCAAAAGAAATATTTTTTTCCTTTACCATTTTTCTGGTAAAATTAAAGTAACAAAGTTATAGCCCTTTGGAAGTTTGAGTACCGCCCTGTCTCAATAACATCATGTGCTGGTGTTTGGCAACAACGGATATAATCCACCTTATCGGTTCATCGCATCGGAAACAAAAAAGCGAAAGAATTTGGAACGATGTTTACTTTATTCAGTTGAGTTATACATACAATCACTGTCAGTCGCGTGTGAATAGTATCTGTTGCGTGGCTCAAACGAAATAAAAAATGGCACATGTTTATGCGGATCGGTTTCCCAATCGAGTGCAACCAACCCCTCGTGCCTTTGTTAATAGTAGTACAACGGGCTCGTGAATCAGGTGACTTCAGACCTCACAGGGGACCTCACGATCAAATACAGGTCCGCACTGAAATACTTGTCGGGAGGATACTTTATAAAACACGGTAAATTGTTTTTTTTTATTTTTTTTTTATTTTTACACACATATTTTGGTTTATCTTCCTTCTACAATCATTATCTGAAAATTAATGACTCAACTTCAAAGTATATAAAACGTTATCAACTGAATTTGATTAATTAAATTATATACATATGACAAAACTTAAATTCAGATGTAAGGGGCTGGAAATCAATCGAAGCAGAGTAACGCAGATCAGAAACTTAATCCGCATCTATCAGAATATTGTAGAAGAATATCACTGCACCCTTTCATTCAAATACTATTTTGGAATTGTAATTTCTTCCAGTCTAATCTCCTTAATCTTTTTTTCCATAAATATTCTGTGTGATAATTTTGGATGCACAATCGACATCGGCATGCATTATCAATGTAATCTTCTTTTTTAAAAATTTAAAGGTATCTGCTAATCGGGGTTCGACAGCTCAGCGGCTACAGGCGTCTGCCGAGATCCATACGGGTTCGACTTCAATGCAAGCAAAATTAATTTCCTATCTTTAGCTAAATCCTCCTTCATGTAGCCCAACCGCAGGTCGGTATTAATTTAGGTTCGGCCATCGTGATAGAGTAGGTATAAAGAAAAAAAATTGCATTTGGTCTAACTTTGGAGCTTTCATTACTTCTATATTCGTCCAGGATCCCGTTCAAACTGCGTTGTCTTGATGATGATAAGTTAATATTTAATTCATGATAAATTTTGCTAGTTCATATATCATTAGACAAATGAGAATACTTTGCATTAATGTCGGTTAGATGAATGCGGATTCAGCCAACCTAGATCTGTGCCATTTTCATAAATTTTATCAGAACACACCATACCACCTAAAACTGCAATGGCATTACAATGAACCAAATCCATAAAATACCCGTAACATTATTCAAATTCATTCGATATGCAAATTATAAATCTTGTCATTTTTAAGCCGAAAATAACATTGTTAGTTACCCTATCTGTGCAGAACACAAGCATAATCAATATGCAAGGCATCTTTAGAATTGTTGCACCAGCAATACCAACATAGATAATGTTTGATATAGCTGGTGCAAGAAACGCTAAATAAATTATAGAAAGGTGTAAAATGTCAAAATATTATAATAAGTGGCTTGCAGGAATCAAAATCCAGCTGTATCAAGTTCACCACGTATATATAAGCACTGTAAGTCCGCAGACATAATTGTCTTGAATTCCTGAAATAAACATGTTAAAAGACCTTCCGCATTCTAAAGTCAACAAAAACAGGCTCTGATAACAAGAGCTTAACTGTTAAAGGTATAACCTATTCTCTCTGCTGCGTTCGTGACTCATGGGTTGTTGAAAAGCAAATAGCCAACACACAGGACTCCCGAAAACTAGTAAGAAGCTATGGAATTATAATCATCAAAGCAATGTTATCCCAAGGATAGTTGGAAGAGAACATGAAATTGTTATCGCTGGTAGTTACAGGTTATTAATTAGTGAACTAAGACAGAATGTTTATTTGCTGCCTCTATCGCTCTCCGACGGACGACAACTGGGATGATCTAATTGAGTACCCCGCTGTCAAGGTCGACCTTTTAATCACCAAAAGTAGATATTTGCGGTGACAACGCCCGTAATTGACTCTGGTTGGACCGATGCAGCGGACCAACCCGTTGAAGTATTCACGAATAGCCAAGGACTGGCCTAGCTGGTAACGAGCCCTACTTTCTTCTATTGCATTTCAACACACACCGGTAGTCTGATGGATCTCTTTCTCCCCTACAACACTGCTATTCTGTTTCTCCTGGGTAACTCGGACCACAGAGTGGTGGAGGTCAGGTGTCAATCAGAACCGACTTTCTCCTCAGCTTTCCCGAAAGAAATGTTTGTTTTTCTGACTTGGATGCGTCAATGACCGAGGTTATCCTCGTTGGAATGGAGGAATACATCCCTCATTCAGTGAAAGTGTCAGAATCAGGGTCAAACAACTGATTAAAAATACCGTGCGAGACTGGTCGTAGAAAATCAAGGCATGCCGAACCTTCTTGGAAAACCCCACTGTAGAGAACAAACAAACCGATGCCGAGACTAGAAACAAACATAACGAAGATTTTCGTAATGCCAAAGACCAGCACGATGAAAAAATCAGGCAAAGGGTAGCCTTTCTCCGCTTACGTGCCAGGATAGGACGACTGTAACTGACTCAAAGGCTAAGATGGAAGTGCTTGCCAAGATTATTGCTGCCAACTCCACCAATGTCCGAGTGTGGTTGATTCAAAGGCATCTCTACAATATGCGATATCTAACATTCACGGATAAGACCTTAAAACGGTAGTTATCGCTTGACATCAACAGGGCTTTCTAGTACCAAAAAAAAGAGGAGCTAGGTTATTTGGTTGAGAAAATTTTCTCCGAATAGCCTGCTCACTCTGTACAAGGCCCTTTCGCACCGACAGCGACGGGCGGTCAGTGATCTTGCTCTCTTCTATCCATGATGCCGCCGCATGTTGAACCTGCCAATCGGACTCGGACGGAAGTATTTTTGGCCTCTCATCCCAACTCTGTCGAACTTCGTAAATAGAAAACTGGACGGTACTTCAGCTAGTTCGTTCCTAGGATGTAACGATTGTGGAACAGTTTGCATGAGGACATTTTTCCTACTTCTATTAACCATAATCAGTTCAAAGATCTGATTAACGATTCCTCTTTAGGTTCCTTACAGCAATTATGGTGCCCCGGTATTTAGATTTCTACCTGCGCAGCAGCTTGAGTATAAAAAACTATGCTTTTTGAATATGTGAAAATATTTGATAAGCGTGAAAAGTAAAGGATATACGTGCGAATTTGACTCTATTTTTCCAAATGCGACTTCATTTTGTTCCTCGCACAACCGTCTCTGCTAAGCGGGCGTGGAAGAAAATGGTGGATGTGCTGGTAGTGAATATACCGCTGGATAAACAACTCATATGCAGTATCACAGAGATCCATCTGATGAAACTAAAGGCGTGCCAGCATGTGAAATGAATTCCATTACCCTTGCCAACAGTCGAGGAAAGTATTGCAATTAGAAACTGCAATCCTGAGGCTCATTCAATCCCGCGGAAATTATAGCAGAGCTTCATCAATCCCGGGCGAGATCTTTTTTTTTTATACTCCAACTACCACGAAGGCCTAAGGCCTAAGCACCCATTGGGTACCGTGGGGCTATAGGGGATACATGGGAAAGGGGGGACGCGACACGGACTCTGGCGAGGAACACGTGTGCATGCAACATGCACACATTCATAGCCAAGCGAAAAATTTCTCCTGGGACGGGACTCGAACCCGCACAGCGCACGGCGACTGATCAGGAGACGGTAGAGTCTACTACTGCGGCCACCGCTGCTGCCTAACTAACTCTCACTTAAAATTAATTTCGATAGCTACAATGTCTTTTTCATGTTTGTTATGGTTGTAACTTTGTGTCAAATTTTTTTCACAACCCACGTGATTCTTTCCACAATAGAGGAACCCTTGATTAGTAACTTTACACGCTTAATCTTCTCTAACTGGATCGATTCTCAAAAACAGTAATACCTTTTGTTCTCGCTATATTTGTAACTATTGTGAACATTTTGTCAAAATCATCAGTGCTTTCTGAGTAACGCATGGTGATACCAGGAATAGATCCCAGTGGCGTGACATGCATATAAGTTCAGATAAATATAGATAGGCAGATTGACTTTGAAATTCCCTTACACTCATCTAAATCTATTCAACTCTAGCTGCATTATAAGCGTTATGAGTGCTTAGTCAAATATGAAACATGCCTGATATCAAAATTTTAAAACTTTTTAAAAGAAATTTCGGATACGTTCTAAACTGATTAGAACTCTAAAAATGGAATTTTTGTTGGTCAAACGAAAGCTATATTACTATCATGTTTCCTACAATTTGGAAAAATCAGGTAACTCGGAAATGACGTAATTTCACTTAAGTATAGTGAAATGGTAGGTAGTATGGACCAAGACCATTTCACATCTAAAAACAAGATGGTCTAAATTAGTTACGGATATACCCTACAATATCACATATTTTGCGCACCATTGAACCGATTTTGATGAAACTTTGCACGACAACAGAGTTACTTAGAAGTAACGTAAAACTAGACGACCGGGTAAAAAATTTAGGGCCGGACTCGATTTTTTGACTATATACAAAATATACCATGAATGGTGCTAGTTATTTAGCAAAATAGAATGAATGCGCCTCTAATAACTTTTAGTTAAACATTTTTATTAATGCAAATATCTTATTTTTAGCATTTTATGTGACACAAAAAAAAATTCCAAGGATTATCAACTTGGTTTCATCAACATTTTACAAAGTAATGCTCAGAATTGCACTAAACATGTTTTGGGAACTCGAGATTTCAGCATCGGATACAGTCTTATTTAATTACTCGTATTTTAGGTGCAACGCCCTGTAAGTTGTACTCTGAATTTAATATTATTTTGCAGAAAAAATAGAAATATATAAATAAAAAGGAAATTAATGTTATGCACCCTATTTACTTTTTTCGGTATAACGTTCTAATGATAAAATTCTACCAGCTGATGTTGTACATATTATGTGATATTACGCAAAACTAGACATTTCAGACAAACTTTAAGCTAAAAGTCCACCAAAATGTTGTATATAGGTTCGGATTGGACCTTTGACACCATGTGTGCACTGTGTAACTAAATCTAACGTAGGTTGCGGTGAGAGCACGTAAACTCACCTATTCTGGATTGGTATGGAAAGTTAAATTCACTGCATTTGCGTACTGAATGCCGTATTCCTAAAGCAGTCATGCTGTTGTGTAACATCAAGTTGGTGGAAAAAAGCGTCGCCAAGGATACAGTAATGTTTGCCTTATAAACAAGTCGTTGTCAAGAGCAAATCGGAGTTATGAGGCTCAATTCTGTAAAGCTGATAGAAAATACACACTTGGTCGAAAAAATCAACTTTTTTGGACATTTGAGGTCCAAAAGAATAAAATTCTGCTTATACCGCTATAGACAACAGATTGAATACCATTACGTTTATTCCTTGTAAACAAATTAAAATTACTCGTCATCAGAGGCGCTAGAATTGTGGGTGCTATTTTCAGATTCCAAACAAGACTTACATTATAATACAAATGTTGGATAAAACCTCAGAAAAAGATGCCTTGCATAAAAAAATTCAAACATAACATGGTACTCCAGAAAACCATGACGTCATTTGCGAAATGATATTCTTTAGAACAGGCAGTTTAAATAACCTTCTCATCATCTTTTGTACGTGGCCTCAGTTGTGACTCTTAATGTTAATGACTAACGTTACGGTAATTTCTTTGAGAAAAAAGTTATTTTGGTCGCAAAGGTCTAAAACAGCTCCCTTTTCCCTCAAAGTGTGTACTCATTATCAGCTTTTCAGTGATGAGCATTCTAATTACGAGTGATAGACAGTGGAATTATTTTATTTTTTATAAAGCAAATATAGATGTTATAATAGACTGATCCAAGGTGGCTGGATAGCTCCCAAAAAAATCAGTAGCAATTAGTTTGCACCACTGCTTTAAGTTTTGGTTAATAATTTAGATTTAATTTAATTTTTTAAATGTATCCGACATAATATAATTCATAACTATTCGAATATACACAAAAAACTGATTTTACCACCTGGAGATCGATGAAAAAGTTATAAAGTGTAACTTCTTCATCCTTAGATGTTACAATGTCTTCTAAAGTTAAAGGTACCCTCCCTGGTTTATAACTGTGTAAAAATAAAACGTGGTGGGAAGCTGGTGTGAACTATCTATGTTTTATATTACCGAAAACGCATACGTCTAATTTCAATTATCATAACTTTTCGTAGCGAGTTTCCTTGATAATTTTCCGGCGAACTTTAAAATTCTTCGGAAGTACCGAGTCAGTCTAGGTGACTCCATTTCAAAATGTGGTGGTTTCTGGCGTTCCCGTGAAGCAGATATTTTGAGTACGCTTACAGCAGCAAAGAAGCATTAGAAAATACTTGTTATTGGAAAATGTGTTCCGAATCATGTGAGTAACCACGTTAGGAGTGGGAGAAAGTTAACAGGAAAAGGAAGAGAAGTCCTTGAATACGGTGGTGTAAAGTTTGTAGAAAATTAGTCTTCCAGAAAGGGAAAAAGCTCTATAACAGACAGACAAACCGGTAGACTCACAGGCAGACAGACCGACAGACAGACAGACGGAAATGAGGAACATGTTTTTTTTCAATGTATATGTCAATAACATCCAAAAAACTCAAGATCTCATTTCTTGCAACTACAATACTTTTTCGCCTAGTGGCCTAGAAAATAAAAATCAAGAAATGGTTCAGCAGCAACCTATAATATTCTCAAACTTGTTTATGTAACAAAAACGAATACGCTATCTTGGAACAACTGGGAATTTTTTCAACGAAACAAGCCTTTTTTGTTTGTTTCCATCAAGGCCCAACCTTTAATATGTACCAATTTCTTTTTTATATATCAAAAAATTAGTAAGTTATGATGGAAATACGGGAATAGCTGGAGGTACCCTAAAACATGTCAACTAACCCAATGTCAGTATCCCGTGTTATTTCGATTTTCTTCTAACGATGGATTACCCTTATAGGTAATAAATGGCATCGAACAAGAAGATCTCACCTAGTGCATCTTTCCCTACTGTAAACCCCGTTAGTATTTTGACTTTTGTTTTACTATGCATCTACTGCGATAAAAATAATTCAATTTTGAAGTTATTCGTTTTTTTGACATTTATTACGACTCATTTCCATTGATCTAATCCTTGCCGAGTACTCCGACGGATGAAAAGATATTTAGTAATTTTGTTATTGTATATCAATCCTATTTTAACTCATTACATTATAGCACTCGACAAATGACATTCAACTACGAGAATTAAATCGCACAGTAACAAAAATATCAAAGGACAGGTTAACAAACAAATTCTTTTGTTGATCCATGTCTCTCTCAGGCCTATCGCTACTTACTGCAGTAAGTGTAAAGACATGCTTTTATACGAGTATGTACGCTGCAATTTATCCTAAAAACGTTAACAATAAAATTGATGCTATACATGAAATTGCCATTGTTCATCCAGCCTCCGTGCAGGACTTAAGTTACCCAAAAATAAAATTCCATAAAAAGTTGGTCCGTTAACTATCTGAATGAATTATGCTTCGGTTTATAGTTGCTAACCTGTGTGGATCGGATCGCATAAAGAACAGGTTGATATCTCGTCCTTCACAAAAATTTGATACATGTATAAAAGGCAGAATTCCTAATATTGGATCATTCGTCGTCGGGTGCTATACTGGCCAAACACTTGAAATGAAGACTGTTTTGGTAAGTAGAAGTAGTACTTGTAATTGACGTGAAGTATGAGAACAATGATAAATGTTAACTGTGATTGATGGATGCACTTTATATTATACATATTCAGTAGTAAATTATTGCCGGTGGATGACACTCAATCCTAAATTACGAGTATCACGGTTGTTATAAAAATAGGAACAAAAGATAGCCATACATTAGTACATATTTGTATAATACAAAAGTACGTACGTCAGAAGGAACAACATTTCAGTTTCTCAATTGATTTTTAAATTCAGTGCACATGAAGTCTTTCATGGAACCTATTCGCTGAATAAACGATAGTAGGAAATGGAAAATGTGTGCCCAATATAGCATAACACTCACATATCAAGCAAAATTAATATCTAAAACACGTTGCATTGGTAGGAAGGTTATAATCGAATACAAAAATATGAGGTGGTGTTCATATTCGTTTTTCATTTGAGTAACTTATTTGTTATCCCAAACTGAATATCTTTTGACAAGTAAGTTTGAAAACTTGACATATTCATCAAGAAGAACACTCATGAAAATTGCTCCTTATTTGATTTTACAAAAAGTATTCTCACAAACGTATGTCACAATATCTCTCCATGCTTCCTTTCTGAAATACAGGTCCTTCAATTTGTATTTCGGAATACTTTGTTTTCTTGGCACCTGCCATTTCTTAGTACAGTCTAAAATGATCAGATCTCTATATTAGACCAGGTCTCTGTCAAATCAACATTTTTTTTTTCGGAAATATATTTTTTTCAATCTATAAACCTGACATGCAATTTATCCATAAATAAGGCATTTTATTTGGAAGTTTCAAATATCATGTAACATTTAACATCGCCACTAACACTAATTTCAACGTAGTCAAGGCAGACTTTGTATCTGATCAGGTACTCGTAATTGACAAGATTTTATGATAATCGACCAAGTGATTTCTGGGATTTTCGAAACGTACACTTTCATATATGTTGGGAATGGAAAAATGTCTGGCTTTCCTTCCTATCCTTTCCTGGGATCATTTAATGAATGCATTTCTTATATTGTACTTAAATATTCTGTAAATTGAGGGGTATTTGGATTGAACCAAATGCCATGAATATTCTCAATGGTCGTTTCGAAGAGCAAAAAAAAATCCATATTTTCACTCCGCCTCCATTTCATGGGGATAATGGAAATAATGTGCACCACTTGTTTACGTAGTGTGTATGTAGTTCACAATTTAGTTCAGATTTCAGTGGGAGCTTACAGATTTTAATCCATTTTTTTTTCTTCAGTGTGTAGCGCTCCTGGCAGCAGCAGCTGTCCTAACCTCAGCTGCCAGCACTCAAAAAGACTCTACCAAGAAAGAAGAGAAACCTAAGCGCAGTTTGGGCTACAGCGATCTAGCCTACAGTGGGCTATACGGCAGCGGCGGTTTGGGATTGAATGGTCTGCATGGTAGCTCTTTGGGCTATAGCGGCCTCCACGGTGGCTCCCTTGGCTACAGCGGCCTTCACGGTAGCTCGCTAGGCTACAGCGGCCTCACCGGTAGCTCCTTAGGCTACACTGGCCTGCATGGTACCTCCCTGGGCTACAGCAGTGGGCTTCATGGCAGCAGCCTCATTGATAGTAGCAGCCTGCTTCATGGTGCCAGCACATATGGAACTGCTGGTCTAGGTTTGGGTGGCGTGTATGGCGGTGCTGCTCTAGATGGTGGTGTCTACAAAAGTAGTGCTATTGGCACTGGTAGCTTATATGCTGGAGGATTAGGATATGGATACGGATATGGAGGTGAGCCTTCCTTGAAGTCTTATATGGAAAGCAAATTCAATAGATTAGACTAGAAATCTAATCAAGTCAATGAGCTACTTACAAATTCCTGCAAAAGCACCATTAGAAGCCGTATTTACTACTATTTACTTTGAGAAATGTTCAAAAATAAGGGGAAAAACTGTATCAAAGCTACTCACAGCACCTTTACTAATGTTTAGTGAGAAAATATGTAGACATGCTAGTCTACGCTTTTACAGGGTACTAAACTTAAAAAAAATGTAATAATACGGAACCGCAAACATGGGCACCGCAGTGGTGAGTGGGGGATATACGGGTGTTAGGGAAATAATATTCTTAACTTTAAGAGGTGATTTCTTGCATTATTCTAAGCAAAAATTTCATTACAACTTATGTCCGAAAATCACCGTTTTGGAGCAAAAAAATGTGAACTTATTTCTTTTTAGTCATGAAAAAATTAATTTTGCACCTTAATAATTTAAATTCATATGGCTAATAGCGTAAAATGTATCAATAGATCTATTTATTAATTAGCTGTGTCTAACAAAATAATTTTCTTGCTTATTAAATACAATTTTCCGAAGAAAATAGACAAACGAAATCCCTCACACAATTTGCAACGTCTCTACTTCGCCTGCACTGCATGTTTCATCGCGTGTTGTTGTGACTACATTCAACTATAACTTTATGTGATTCACGGATGTTGGTTTTTTTCTTTTTTCGTGCATGGCATCGTTTCAAATAAGTACCGGCAATTTCTGTCATTTTTTTAGAGTAAATGTACTGTACTGAAAGCTTTATTAAATAAAAAATATTAGACACAAGAAATTGCGTAAAAGTATTCAATAATTCAAGGCATATTTAAACAAAAAAATCATGCAAACGTAAACAATTCGATAAATTAGTTGTGGTCGTCGTGCGCTCGTATCGCGGTTGCGTTGCAGCGTTCGCAAATGTTTGAGAAAATTTAATTATTTACGACTCGAAACGAAAACGATTGATTTTCGGACATAAGTTATAATAAAACTTTTTTCTTAGAATAATGCAAGGAATCGCCTCTTAAAGTTACGAATATTATTTCCCTAACCCCTGTATACTTCGCAAAGAGTTTGCCTCTTGCCGATGATCTCCCCCTGGGAAATTCAATTTTCGGGATGTCAGCAAAATCTATTAAAACTAAAAAGATTTCCATAAAGCTCCTGTTTTATCCAATATCTTCAAAAATATTAAATATAAAGAGATTTGGTGCAACTGATGAATGATTTATAAGCAATTTTAAATCCACTGATACTCAAGGAGAATGGGTTTAAAAAAAATTCATGATAAATATAAAATATATTCAATAGGACTGAGCCAATACAAACTTCCAATCCAGTCGCTTCGAAACTATTGAATATAAAAAGTTTTGGTTCAATTAATAAGTGCTTTATGAGCAATATTATACTCACTGATTCTCGGGGCGGGTGATTTCTGTATAAAAAAAGATATGGAATGAAATCTGTTAGGAAAAAGTCCTAGTATCGAATACACTCAATAGCCTTGAGTCAATACAAGCTAATTTTAGATGCGTTTTCTTAAACATAGTGCTCCTGGGGTACTTATCATATCAGTTGTAATGTAATCTAAAAACTGTATGCAGCATTGATGTCCTGAGTATATGCCAGCATTGAATTCTTGGTGTTTGCAGCTGCTGTCGGCCAAGCTCGTGTCATTGGACGACATTCACAAGAAGTAGCTCGTCACACCATCCACGACGTCGTCAACAAAATTGAAGTCGGAGTACCTCATGCAGTACCAGTACCAGTTGAAAGGACTGTCCAGGTAAAACGCTTTTTATAGTTAAAAAATATTAAGCAGTTTGAGGATAATCTAGTGGAGTACTAAGCTACCAAAGCTACTCCACAAGATTTTCCTACTACGGCTACATTTCGGTCAAATCCAATTCTAATCGAAACTCTACGGTAAGATTGATGTTTTCGTCCACAAAATATATCCAAGATTCATTTCTTATTCAGTCATACCAGTTCCTATACAGGGTGTTTAAGTTTATTGCTGTATAACTTTAAGATTCGATAGAACTTTTAAAATTAATCCACCTTTGTGTGGGGATTTCTAAAAGAAAAAGTGTACCAGACTCCCGTAACCACAAGAGATATGCTAATAGACAGAATCAGGAATGCATGTGATCAAATAAGGCCTTATTTGAATAATGCTATACCACGTTCGATCATTCGTAGGTATGAATTGTGTATTGAACAATTGGGTTTACATTTCGAGCAACTACTTTAGATTTTGTATGTTTGTCCTAACTATCCAATAGCATTTTAGTTGTAAATAATTAAATTAATTTGTTAAAAATAATATTGGAAAATTAAACAAATTAATATTCTGTTTTTTGTGTTTATTTGGAGTTAGGAATTATTGCTGTGTTCAAAAACACAATCTAAACGATCATCTTAATTACTTGTAATGCCCAAATCGAAAATGTAAAAAAATATTATTTTCCCATAAATAATTAAAAATGCATCGAACCTTAAAAATCGAAATATCTCAAAAACGGCTAACTATAACAAAAACTCACAGGAGAGCATTTTTATGCAGAGAAGTGCGAAGAATCAGTTTTTTTATTCAAAAAGCAAAAAATTGTACTAAAAAAAATTTTTTCGGTCATTTTAATACACTACAGGTACAGTAGAGAGCGCCCTCTAGTGGCTACAGTAAAACTATGCCCACGGTTCGTTTTGTCGTACCAAAAAACCCTTGTATACCAATTTTCACTGTTATACATCAAATATTGTTCGAAATATTTAAAAAAAAACTATTTTAGAAAGTAAATTTAAATACCCTGTATTTCGGAAGCCACGCATTTTTCGACCCATGTTTATATAAACTTTATGCATTAATTTTAAATGTTCTATCGAATCTTAAAGTTATGCAACAACAAACTGACACACCCTGTATAATTATCCTACTTCAAACACTTTTTTCCAAACAGGTACCACACCCATACCCAGTCCCAGTAAACAGGCCAGTACCAGTCCAAGTTCGCATCAACGTACCAACGCCGGTAGAACGCCCAGTGCCAATCCACGTTCCTCACCCAGTACCTCAGCCTTACCAAGTAAGGGTACCAACTCCTGTTGAAAGGCCTGTCCCAGTGCACATCACCAGGACCGTAGCAGTACCTGTTGAAAAGCCAGTATACGTACGAGTACCAGAAGCAGTTCAGGTGCCAGTATCTCAGCCCTACCCTGTTCCTGTATCGAAGCCGGTACCCGTACATGTTCCAGAGCCTGTCGTAGTTAAGGTGAGTGTAATTAAAAAAATCCGGCCAATTATGTTAGGTTGGGGATTGTCTGACTCATCTAAGAAAGGAACCTCATTACATTTAAACTGAGATTTGGTAAATCGACCGTGTTATAAACTGAGTGAACTGAAGTGAGGTGAGCTTATCTGAGATTCTCTGCAAATCGAAGGCGACTTTCGTAAGTCGTTAAATCTATCAAGTCAGGTTGCTCAAATACCGAAAAAAGTCAGGGGAGAAGAAGGGAGAAGTAAGATTGATAGGAAAAGGAAGAACAAAGAGAAGATAGTGCGTCAGTTAAAGGAGTGTCATGGCATTGTTAACTAGCATTCCGAAATTTTATTTTAATCTCAAAAAATTAATTTAGAGACTGGTTGTGTAAACACACCTAAAGTTGCACGATTTAACTTTGTCCTCAGTGCGAGCCGCGGTCTTATGTGCTTGCAATCTTCCTTAACTGTGTAGTTCACTAGCTTAGGCAATATATGGTTGCTGTGTGATTCCGCTGAGGTATAACCTCGCCGCACCTGTTGATTAATATAGTCCCTAGGGTAAGGGACGTCAAGATCTCTATGAAAAGTCTCTGCAGACTTCAGATGTGCATTCCTACGTAACCTTACAGCATTGTACTATTAACGTTTTATGCACATCGACATAAACATTGAAATGCTGGGTTCTTTTATGACTGACCGCTTCTCTCTACTATATTGAATGTAGATATTTGCGACGGCTAATTAGTCCTAAAAGCAATACATGAACAAAAACAATCAACGATGGGCCCTCAAATAAGAAGTCCGCCGTCATCAGACAACTTGGTCAAATTAATTAGCCAGAAATGTCAATCATTAGAGAACTTCTCTCGAGAAATCTGTTTCATCAGGTTACTTTTATTGTATTGCAATGTTTCTATTTTTGTGTATATTCAGTGGCGTGTTCTGTATTTGGAAGTATTGTTTACATTCAAAATAAATTTTTGGTTCACACTTGTTATTTTAACGTCAAAATATAAGTTTTACTGGAAAGTACTGTGTGATGATATGTATAATCAAGATCTAAAGTAACTTCTAGCATTTCAAATTGTCAGATTTCCACTCACAGACCAAAGATGATTTCTTCTCTTTCTTTCCAAAACTATAAAAAAATAGTATTGGCTTTAAGTACGGGTCTGGCTATAAACCAATTCTCTGTGCTTACTTTATCTACGAAATTAGTTAAATCACGTTCGACGCCATCCGTGTTTCAACTTTGTCCGTTCTACATTGCATGTAAAATACTGCACATAAAAGTTTCAGAGAATCAATAAGTAGATGTCGAAGCTCATGAAATCATCTCTTGAGAAAGACGCTGCCTCTGTAATTATTCATCGAAACGTTTGAAGTTTAAAGCTGGTGGAGAAATTGATATTTGTTTTACATGAGCGAATTCGTGATGATTCATTGAAGCTTTCTTTAGCTGGAGACAGTATTGTCAGAAGTAGCTAAAACGAAATACTAATTATCACCTCGAATGTATGTATGTACGACTGTAAGTCAAGACCGCCTATTTTCTAACCGTCAAATCAATTTACTATTCCTTTACTCAATTTATCTAAATGGTAGGACATACTATGATAGTCCAGACCTTTTCTATGAGTTATGTATATTTTTTATCTGGTACCATTTGGGAATATTTCTTTCTATAAAGGATTAGATGTTTGTGCTGTATTTTGGCGATCCAAATATCCCAGCATTTCCTCTTCTCTTATTGTTCTTTATGAAAGACTAATCTAGACCATATTGGCTTCCGTCTATTACTTCCTTCTTTGGGTATCATACCAGGTATCTTGACATTGACGAGTTATTCGCGAATTTCAGCTAATTTAAATAGCTGTACGGCACCTCGTATCCCTGTTTGATCATAGATGATTGTTGGATATGACCTACGCTTCCAGGCGATTCCTGCGCCTTTCCACTATTTTATTTCTATTACGTATTTAAATTTAATCTATATACTCTTAACAGGTCCCAGAAGTCGTGAACCTCCACCACCAAATTTCTGCTGGACCTGTACTTTCCTCCGGAGCAACCTTCGCGACCCACCCGAGCACCTCTTTCGGTGTGTCCGCAATTCATGGCGGAGTGGTCTCTGCTCCAGCCGTGTCTACCGGAATTGTAGACTCCGGTTTGATCAGCAGCGGCTTCGCACATGATGGTCACCTTTCTTCCGGGTATGGATATGGATCCGGTTTTGCAGGAGCAGTAGGCGGCGAGACTTTCAACACTGGCTCCTTGAGGACTGATCTGGGAAGTACTGCTGCGTTTGGCACTGGAATCCACTCAGGAAATGAGTTTTCCGGTTTTGCAGGAGCAGTAGGCGGTGAGACTTTCAATACTGGCGCCTTGAGGACTGATCTGGGAAGTACTGCTGCGTTTGGTACTGGAATCCACTCAGGTAAAGAGTTTTCCGACTAGTACTTCGGTAACGGTAACTGTTGAAAGTAAAGTAGCAACACCTGTACTGTGACTTACCAAACTATATTTTTCCATAACTTCTAGATTGGTAGAGCATTCAACATGGTAATAACGGACCGAGATGTCTCAATCTATCTAAGATGTATGGTCATTTCCACCACTGATTTCTTTTTGCTCCAGGTGCTGTCGTTAAATCTGGTTTTGGCACCTCGTCAGGACTTATCGGCGGAGAATGGGCAACATCAGGTGCTGTCAGCGGCGTTCATGATTTTGGAAACAGCTACGGATATGGTGGCCTGCACAACATCTTCGCCAGAGGAACCAAGAGTGACAAAAAAACATCCAACAAAGCTCAAGCGAAAAATTAAGTAGAAGACTGTGATGGTATCGTATACATCGGGACCCATTTAGTATGACATGTTATTTTATAACATTCTGTCAGTGTACAACCAAACTGTGACTGCATTCAACTCCACGTGTATAAACCATAATAAACTTAAGGTTCTAAGTATATGTATGTAGTTTTGTTCAATATAATTCGACTACAAAAAAGACGTCAAGTGGGTTGAATCAACACATCGTAATAGTTCATAAAGGATTATGTTCAGCATAAGTTAGACCCTGTAGACATTAACAACAGTTGTCATACTTTTCATTCAAGTCTGAACCATGCGGATCAGTTACCAAGAAAGCACGAAACAGCTGCCTCTGGTTGGCTGGTCTTGGTTGGATGGATGAAACCAGCATGTTTAAGTTAGATCCTCTAAGAAACAAGTAAGTTACCAATATATATATATATATATTGAGACGTGGTCATTGTCGTCTAGACCAGTTAGGTGAAAAATTAAAGCTTCCGCCTTTTGCTGGGTACTTCGACAAAAATTTTAAGCAAGCAGGAATCTTTATACTTTTTTTATTCCCTCTAGCTTTCAATGCACTTTGCCATCATCATCAGGAGCTGCAATTACATTGATAACAGTAGCAACAATAGTGTAAAATGTGGCTGCTACGTAAATTTGAAGTGTGGAAAGAATTACCTGAGATGCTGATTACCCTTGTTTTCATCTGTTTCACCAAGTTGATTTTAATCCCTAGCTTATAGTATGACCTAAAATTGAGAAACCGGCCTGAAGCCATCGGTTTCTGGTACCAGTCTACCAATAAACTATTGTTGTTGGTGCGGATGAGTCTTGTGTCTAGAAAGGGGACAGACAGGTTCTCATATTCTTTTTCAATGGTAAATTGAATGTAGGGTTCATAGCTGTTGAATTCTCCGACAATACCATCCAGACCTCATATTTGCTAAACTGCGAAAAATTGGAGCACTTACACATCTCCCCAAATTTTGACTCTTCACAACCATAAATGGAATCTGTTTCTTGGGCTATTCGACCAATAAACTTCATTCCATTCAAATTTTAATAATTTTTTCCTCACAATTAAATAATAACTGTTAATTTAATTGCCCATTAATAAAGTATAGTCAATTGCAACTGCCTCTGGTCGGTTTGACAATTTCTTACCTAACACATTTTGAAAATCACATCATCTGAAGTGACTTGGCAACGTAGCACACGCCCACAAACGAATTCGTTCCATCATTCTACACAGACACTGATAACATTCGGCCATCTGTCAAAAGGTTCACATCTTACTCATTATTCCATGCCCACCATTTTGTGCAATCATCAAGTGGCTTCACGATGTAATGTTCTAAAAATTTTTAATCTGTTTTTAAACTTGTTCTTGTCGCACAGTTGTGTGTATTTTATATAATTTTGACCATTGTACGATTTATCCAGCTTTCACCATGTTACTGGGTGTTTCCCTCATCCTGAACGTAAACAACAATTAGCAACATCCTCACATACTACTGTAAGTTAAGTTAATTTAAATTCATTTTACACTATTGTTGCTACTGTTATCAATGTAATTGCAGCTCCTGATGATGATGGCAAAGTCCATTGAAAGCTAGAGAGAATAAAAAAGTATAAAGAGTCCTCCTTGCTTAAAATAATTGTCGAAGTACCCAACAAAAGGCGGAAGCTTTAATTTATATATATATATATACAGGGTGTCCGCAAAGTTGGGGTTATCCTTTTCAGAAACAACTACCCTTGAAATAACAAAGGTAATGTGTAGTGAAACGAGGGCGACCAAGTAAAAAAAAATAAAGGAAAAAGTACTCACTCTCCAGTTGACGAGAAGGGCTAAGTACGTCTCTGCCCGAAATCATACCGCTCCAACAGAAAATGAAATCAGCTGAAGCGCTACCGAGCAGACGCAGAAACCATATTGATTGTCTTACACTTAATGGCACATCTTTTAACAAGGAAGGCAAACTGTTGCGTGAAAAGTCTAGGTATTGCATCCCGTCCAATCGATTTGGGAGAATAAATGGTCCAATGAGCATACCGTTCACCATGCCAGCCCAAACATTCACCGAAAATGTTTGTTGAAAATGACCAAACATGAGTGTTGCGAAAGTTATTCACCCATTACGCGTGAACGTAAATTCGTTTGTCACCAATATGCACTTCAAAAAGTCCGGATTATTGTCATCTTGATGCAACAACCACTCACAAAACCGCACTCTTGCTGGAAAATCGTCAGGTTGAAGGGCTTGTACACGTTGGACGTGAAACGGA
This sequence comes from Acanthoscelides obtectus, assembly GCA_963669975.1. NCBI lineage: Eukaryota > Metazoa > Arthropoda > Insecta > Coleoptera > Chrysomelidae > Acanthoscelides > Acanthoscelides obtectus. The sequence continues at coordinate 40,527,743 of CAVLJG010000003.1, read as the reverse complement.
TACAGCCCCTCTTCACGCAGCGTTTGCCACACTTTAGTTTTTGATACTTGCACTTCTCTAGCCACGTCTCTAGTGCTTGTTGTTTTTTGAAACGCAATCGATTATACGAGTTCTTTTACCTCTACACGCGTGACTGTAACCGTCGGTTGAAGGTTACATACTAACCTGACACACTGACCCCGACAAAGTTCTGCCGTCGGGTTGAGACCTTGTAAAAGTCGGGGATATCCCGGCGGGTCGCGGCTACAGGACGGTATTCAGATATTTTTGATGTTGCAAAGCCCTTTATCTCGGTTCCCTTAAGACATTGGTGTATATGGTACTAAGAAAAATTGCTTATGTTTTCAAGATCTACACGTCGTGTAAAGGAAAACCCCAACTTTGCGGACACCCTGTATATATATCAGCAAGTGACATCTTTGATTTAAATTTAATAATGAATGCGGTGAAACCCAGGACCGTTTTCAGAAATATTTACATCAAACACTGACGATTATCCCCCATACATTCTTTCACTGACTGGGAACTTGTAAAATAAAATATACGAAGTATATTAAGAAAAATATTTGTTAGAAAATTATTATGCCGCCTCTAGGTTCTCCTGATTACGAGATAAACATACTACATTGTCCTTTACGTAACAGTAATTTAACCTGCAAAAATTACACCAGTTTCTGATTGATTGACGATCATCAATATAACGTAATTCAAACAAATTTTGGATGTTTTCTTTATGGGTCGACAATTTTACATTTACATACAAAAAATACAACAAAACACGGCTCTATAGGACTCCATTGTGTGGCCTAATCAAACCAAACATGTTTTGATTTTTTTTTATTGTACGAGGTTTCGGCCACCATAGTGGCCTTTTTCAAGTACAGTGAGAAAGGCATCGTACAATAAAGAGAAATTAAAACATGTATGTGGTTTGATTCGGCCAGACCATGGAGTTTTATGATCATGAAAATCACATGATAAGTTTCAAGAATAACATTAAAATTCGATTCTCTCTACATATCTAACGTTAACAGATCCGTCAAAATGGTATGTTACTTGCCGATATGGGATATTTTGAATGATACTAAATAATTGTATGATCAAACGAACTTACCTCCTAATTATGTGACTGTCTCGGCGAAGTGAATACTACTTGTAGTACCCTCGTATTACACCAAACCCACGAATTTGAGGCGCGCACGCAGCGAAGGTAAGTAGCTCACCGCTCCCCCTTCCTTCCTCCTCTCTGTTCGCCTACAAGCTCTAATTTTCTACAAATCCAAGTTGTTCCAACAATTGGGTGATACATAGTAATGGAGGGAACTAGTTACTTCGACGAGACCTTCACATAACTAGGATCGAACACCACTTACAGATAAGTTCGTTCGATCATATAATTACACTGAGTGACAAAAAACGCATGTTTATTAAGGCGGGTTCTCATTAGTTAATCGTATTGATCAATAATAATGAATCTATACCACTGAACATAGAATTGAATGGTGCATTTGTTTGAGAAACAAAAGTCTTAACCAGTAGCCACCGTATACTCGTACACAATTTTTCAATGGCAGGGTTCTGAGTAACAATTTCTGAACCTGTTGAATGAGTAATCATGTAATTTGCCTGAACAGCTTTCGCCAATCGCCTGACCAGGCACTAACGGGTAAACGACTCCCTTAAGCCGCCAGATGAGCCAGCATTATCGCCAATTTGCGCACCTTTATTAGTGTGTTAATAAATAAATCCGGCCCTTTCCGCTTTACTGCCTCTACTGCTGCACGCCAGGTTTGGCTGTTTGATTCTCAAGCTCGCTATAAATTATCCACGAGTTGAGCTGTCAGCTCTAGAAAAGTGGCGCCGGAGTAGAATGACTGTATACTTCCTATGCATTCATTGGATGTTTCAAAAAAGGGAAGAGAGTCAAATCGATCCAAACCCGCAGGACCAACTTACGGCTGCATTGTCCCATGTATTCCATGTGTACCTCTTTAAACAATTTACAAAACAGAATTGATATATTTAATACAAATGTGACCTCTATTAAGATCCTCTTCAAATCTGTTATATAATTGTGTAGTTTTGTGACTGTTATATTTCTTATGTACAGGCATATTAATTGCTTCAGGTTTGTACTATGTAAACCTCTGTTCTACCACCAATAATTGGTTTATCTGTTGGTGGTGTAAATAAATAAATAAATAAATAAAAGTAAAATACATAAACAAATAAATAAAAAGAGAACTCTAATGGTGATTAGGCAGGTTCACTTAGGTAAGATGAGTCCTGGATCTCTGCATATCAATCTATACAAAGCAAATCGGTCATACTTCTGTTTTCAGGGCAGACCTGCAATTTTTGTCCTCTCCAAACAATGTCTGAAAATGCGCAGGAATCTGAAACGAAGTACCACTAGTTTCCAGAGATTTTGTTCCCGACGCCTCTGAATAATTTTTCAAAATATACGACTACCTAATCGATGGAAGTATTAAAATTAGGATAATATTCGAACTTCGGTTCACAAGTTTCCTGTTGCTTAAAGATACCTGCAAGTCCGTGTTTTTCATTTATGTCGGTTGGTCAGTCCGTGTCTGTTGTATGTCAATGCGTTGCAAGTACTGAGTCAATCTACATGACGAAACATTCAGAGAGCCATCATAGACGGTGTAACACAAACTAAAGGTTAGACACTTAACACAAAAAATTCTGAAAAATACGTGGGTATAAAAAAAGTTAAGTCATCATTTACAAAAGCATCGCAGAATCGCTAAAATGGTACGTACTCCTAATATCCAAATATCGCTAAAATATATAAATATTTCTCCTGCAGCGGTGTGTCTTTGACTAATACTAAAGACGTAACATTTACAAACCCCTACCCCTTACAATCCCCAACCCCCAAGTTTCAACCCCTCAAAATGTTTTTCCGAAAATGATCAGGAGCCTCTGAAACGTAAGTTAAGGTGATTTTTATTCTTTTCAAGTTTTTACTTTTAGCTTCCGCGACCACTTGACCGATTTCCAAAAACGACAAAGCTTTTTTATCCTTGGCACAGAAGTAACCTTGTGTGAAAATTTCATCAAAATCCGAGCAGTACCTCTCAAGTTATAAAATTAGCGGACAAGCCGACAGACAGAGAGACAAACAAACCGACGAAAATGAGTGACATATTTTTCTTGATGTATAGTACATGTAATAAATCTAATATCCACTCCTCGTCAGCTTTGGAATTAAAAGCTCCTCTATGATGTGAAGAGAACGTCGAATTATGGCTCTCAGTTTTTCACTACTTCAATGCAATTATTATTCAGCACATGCTGTCCCATATAATTCGCTAATTATATTAAAGCAGATATTAAGGCAAAAGCTAAATATAGCAGTACTGCGATTGCTACACGCATGTTAAGGATAATTTGCTAATAAAAGTTTTGAATTAGTAAGATCTGTGGAATTGTGTTTCTCGCTTGACTATTAACGAATGAGCTGTCTTACTAGGTTGTCTAATTGAACAGATGCAACCGATGTGGAGTCTTCGGCGGTAACATGGAACGTAACAGACATAGAAAGTGACAAAATCATGAAGGAACGTTTATAGGATAACCTCCTTATGACCGAACGATACGATATGAAATTTGTTGACAAAAACAAATGTCAGTCGTGGGCATGTCCCCAATAAAGGAAGAGGAGCAGAAATAGAAGGATTGGTAACCCAAGCGCCGTACGTTTCTGCTTATTGGCTTCATCGGGCCTAAACTAATGTGCATCAAAAGCGCCGGAGCGAAAACATATGCCCATAACATCTGAATGCAAGTGTAACCTTAAGGAAAACGAGGATGGCGGGAAATGAATCAGAAGCCACCAACAAGAGTGAGCAGGCACATTTGTGGCTTCGGTTTGAGAACCTAGTGATTACAAGGTTTCAGCTAACGTCGCCACGGAGGTCAGTCATAGCTACTTACTGCGGTACTACAGTCTCATGAGTATATAAAAAGAAAGTACTTGCCTTTGTCGTTTCGCGGAAACTTAGATCAAATCAAACGACAACGTTTCTGCTTATTGCCTCTTCGATGCACATCCGTTTGTGTCTGGTGAAGCCAATAAGCAGAAACGGACAGCGCTCGAGTTACCAAACCTATTTCTGCTCCTTTTCCTTTATTACGAGAATGCTTTTGATTGTCTTTTGCTTGTTTCTACAAAGCTACTTGTCTTTATGTGTTCAGTTCAAATATTTAACACGGATACAACTGCCAACATCTCAGTAGTTTGGGCTAATGCTATTTAAGGGATGCAGTTGCGAGAGGTGCAGGATCTTGGCTGACTTGACTGGAACCGCTATCCACGGCAATACTTTGACAAAGAGGCAATACAGGCAGCTAATGCTCAAAAACCATGGAAAGGTCGTACTGCGCGTAATCTATCCACAGATGTATTGCTGGTGGTGGCTGGTGTTTCGCCGATTGATTTACTGGCTAAGTAAAAAAGTACACTCCATAAGAAGGACGAAACTTTACCCACCATGATGAAATGCTGCAAGTAGTTCGATGATGAGATGTTGATCTTTCACCGATCAGGTGTGTGATACAGAAAACACCCAACACAACCTCCATGGCTCCGAATTCGCTTCTGGCCGAGGTGGAGATTCGAACCCGAGAGCCTGAGGTTGACCGATTCGTAGCTCGACACGCTAACTCAGGCCCCATCACACGTCGGACAGAAAAGACCAACAGAACAGTGCTATCAAACTTGTATGCCTAAAGGTTTAATATTCGACCAGTACTACTTACACAGTTTTTTTTATAATTTGAGTGTTTAGTTTTGGGTGATTGTCAAAAAATCACTAAAATTGAAAAATCTGGAAAATTGATTTTCGACTGTTTATACAAGGTATTTCAAATTCTACCTTTACCATTGGGATCTCGGAAACTGTAAGAGATATGTAACTGCTTAAGTAGGGACAAAGTTGAGTATTTAGGTAATCAACAAAATGCCGCTTAGAAAGTTTCGAAACTCAATGTAGGTACTTCCGAAGAGAGACGGAAAAAACTTAATTTTCCGAAAATCATTTTTATTTTTTCACGACTTTATTTGTAGTGGGATTTCAAATTAACTTGCACATTGAAATTTCCACTTTTTCTCCTTCACAAGATGGATCAATTTTAGCATCACCTTATTTTAGATGAACAGAGTTTTTAATCCTGAATCCAAAAATGTATAATGAGTCAACCATTTCCATTTCCAAACCTTAGTTATTTCAAAAAAGCAGATATTTCTAGTGAGGCAATGAATCAGATATTCATTTGTTTCGCATACCAAATTTATCACAAAATCACTTTTTTTTTTCTTAACTTTATTTAAGATGGGAATTCAAAATAAATTGCACGTTGTTATTGCTATTTTCAATTAGACATTTTTTCTTTCGACTTGCATCACCAACTTTATTTTTTCATATGGACGTTATACACATTGAAATGGACTTTTCAGTCCGAGATTCTGTGATAGTGATTTCCTTAGTTGGCCATGAATTTGTGGTTGGATAAAAAGTATAAGGGAATAAAAGGTATGGTGAAACCTGAACACAAAATGAACATTTTATTGATGTGATGTAAAAACAACGATAATCATAAGTACATAAATACATATTGTTCACTGCTCCATTTATTTCTCTTCTTTTCAGTGTTCCAAGCTCTGTTACTATGTCTGGACAAACGAAATCTGATAATTTCAAGGCCTACTTAGGTAACTCTGTCTTTCTGGAATAACTAAGGGTTGGCAATGTCAAAATATGACATATTCTACATTTTTGAAATCAGTATTAAAAATTATGTTCTTCCGCGCAAAAATCCAATCAACTTGATGCTGGAGGACAAGAGACGAAACGTCATATTGCAATTCTAATTATTTTCTAGAGGAGAGAAAGTGGCAATGTTGAAAGGCAATATATTTTGAAATCCCATTACAATTATTAAAAAATTAAAAGTTTTGGGAAAAATCAGTTTTTACCGTCTCTTTCCGGAAGTACTTTGAATCTGAATATATCATTATACCTGGTGTTTCAAATTATATTCGTACTATTAGAATCTCGGAAACGTAAAGAGTCGCAGTCACTCAAATGGGGACAAAGTTACGCATTCAGGTAACTTAGAAAATAGCACTTTTAAAGCTTCCGAAAAACATAGTATTTCCAGAAATAGACGGAAAGAGAAACGTAATTGCCCAAAATCAATTCTTTTTGACTTTATTCAAGGTAGGATTTGAAAATAAATTGCACATTATCATTGCTACTCTATTTTATAAGGTGGCATAATTACACGTCTCTTGTCCTCAGTCATCAACTTTCCTTACGGACAACGTATTGGACGTTTATAGTTTTTTGTGAAGTTATTTAAAAAGCGTAATGTCTTAAGTCGGCCTGGAAATTACCAGATAGTCATTTATCATATCAGCCAAGTACTCTTTCGCTCCTATGTTATTTTCTACTATCTTTTTATCTATGACCATTAGCGTTAGCATCTAGCAACTACGCTTATGTGAGTGATAAATTCATAGATTCGCCGCTCTGAAGCTTTCAAAATACTCTGTTTTAAATCATGGACTGTATTTCAAAACTTTTTCCATCCAGTTACTGATGGGTTTCATATTGAGATTACAACAGTTGCATCGAACGGCTTATCTCTGTCTATCTCCACTCCAATGCAAACAATTTCAAAATTAAATTGGACCCGCTCGCGCGTTGTTTACTGCCTATCGTGTTTACACGATGAATATTGCTAAAAACTCAATAAAACATATGATCCTTTCTGGAACCAACTCAGGTTTCTCGAACCTGGAGGTATAGACGCAATATACATTCTCATTGCCAAGTTTGAAGAGCCAATTTGGTACTCGGAGAACAGAAAGGCGTCATGAAGCGAAAGCTTAGATGGATACCAACAAAAATAAGCTACATCCCTGACGGTTGATGGAGAAAATTAACCGCTTAACGATCTAGTTTTTCCTCAAAAATTGGTAAAAAAATCTAATTTTTTTATTTTCTTATTTTGAACTAAATCGAAAGTTTTTATTTTCTAGAGTTAAAAATTAAACAAAACCCTGAATTTTTGTGAAAAAACATTTATTTTTATACATGTGCTTACCCGAGTTAACTCGGGCAACAAAAAAAATATTTATTTGAGGAACAAACCTAAGGTAACACATCTAAAACTGAAAAATTATATGTAAGTAAGTAAAAAAAAACATTTTTTTTAAATATTTGCAACTGTGTGGTAAATCCTAAAGCATGGAGTCACACACAAGGAGGTTTCGCAATCTGCACAGTAATATCTGGTTTCTCTTCTAATTTTATTTCCGCGTTCATCTCGAGCCCTGCTGCAAATTCCACATTGCCTGGTTGGATTTTTCTTTTTCTCAGTAGCTGGAATAAGATCTGGAAAATGTCGTCCTGTCAGATGAAGCGGAGTGAGCTGGGTTGAAGGTCGTCCTGTGGAGTAAACTCAGTTTGATGATATTTTTCCATTATTTTGCTTTATAAGCTCCAATCGGTATACAAGTGCTGATTTTGTTCCGCCCGTTTTTACATATATTATAAAAGAGTCCCATAGGGCTAAATCCAAAAGGTGGAAAAATATTTTTCTATAATATGTTTTACCTCTTTTTCTTGGTAAGGTATAGTCAGCCAAGTGCTGGTCCACTCGGTCCACTCCACCCATGGTATCGTTATAGTCCACAACCACTTTTGGTTTGATTTTTTTCCCTTCGTGTTTCTACCTCGACACACTTGTTTGTATGAACAGTGGAAATAAGAGAGATGTCTTTTTTATCTTTCCACTTGATCAGAGACACTTTACCTATTTGGAATCCAAATACTTCGCCCTTTTTCAATTTCTTATCTTTCAGCTCCCTAGGAACCTCCTTTCGTGTCAATTTTACTGTTCCATAAACATCCGTTTGCTTGCTCAACAATAAATCCGCTAGTTGTGGAGAATTATAAAAATTATCCATAGTAATACAATAGCCCTGACTTAGCAGATCCCTGAACAGCATCATAACTACCTGCGATGAAACTAGAAGATCAACATACTCTTGCTCCAGATTTATGTTTCCCCGTATAAATAATAAAATTCCATACATAGCCGCATATATGTTTTGATGCCTCTTCAGAGGAATATATTGGATCCAGCCAAGTCTACCTTTGTATAATAAAATACTTTCGTCAATTGCCACATGTTTCTCTGGAGTAACTGTAACTCGAAATGTATTCACTAACTTGTCGTATATCGGCCATATCTTATTTAGCTTTGGGTTTGGGTGGTGCTCAGCGTCAAAGGTCTCGTTATCAGCAAAATGTAGATTTGACATGACTGCTTCAAACCTTTTATTGCTCAGGCATTTTGCAAAAAAAGGAGTCAGTAATAAAGGATTTTTAGACCAGTATTGCTTCATTTCAGGTTTTTTATAATTCTTTGAAGAATTATAAGCCCCAAAAATACTCTCATTTCACCAGCAGTTACTGGGGTCTATTTTTGGAATTTCTTTTGAATCGCATAACGATTGGTTTCAGTAACAATGTGATCTTAGTCGGCTCTTTTGTCTTTTAAAATGTTTCAATTTTACTAAAGTTATGCTGCCTCAAGCTGTAAATGTCTGTAAAAATAGAGGATAGTTGCGATGTCCAGAGACAAAAGACCAAGCCTAGACTATGCTGACGAATAGCCAAGAAGCATAAAACAGCTATCCATGGTTGACTGTCTTTATGGTCGGACGGACGAAAGCATCATGTTCGGTTTGTTCAATGGCAAGTAGACCACATCTACTTGACTGTCAGAATCGTTGAATCGTCAGCCATCTAGCGGTCATGTGGTGACTGGGCTATTAAACGCGATCTGAGATCCCTGACAGTTCCAACTATATATAATATATATATATATATATATATATATATATATATATATATATATATAATAGCAGCTATGCGCTGTTCGCGGCGGACCATTATGGCATGATAGATAGCGCCTTGTGCTGTCTTATTTCGACTTTGATAAAGTTCTGCATCCATGAAGATTTGAGATTTCAGGATTTACTTAATTTTCCATTTAACTGTATTTTTTCAGAATGTCAATTGTTAAGCTCTGTGAACCAATTCAAGAAAAAATTAAACAATGGATACCTAAAATATCCAGGACAGTTATTCATGATTGTCGCAATAAAGTAATGGTTATAGCCATTACAAATCAATCAATTGGAAATTGACTGAATCATCTTAAATATAGTCGAGTGCGTACAAGTCTGACTTCATTGTCATGATACGAGGATGTCTTGTAAGTTTTGCATATAGAAACATAGTATGCCGCGCGTATCGAACGTCAGTACTAAATCTAAACCTCACTCTTTAGTAAACTTAAATTCAAAGTTTCACAACGATACGTGCAGTGTTCTCACTACAGTGAATTTTGAAGTGTCACCAGGTCATTAGAAAAATGGAACTCAACCGAGAACATTTTCGCGCCATAATTTATTACAACTTTCAGAAACAATTGTCGCAACAATCATGCCTTGCTGAGTTACTGTCCGTTTTCAGCAACGAAGCGCCACATCAGTCGACAATTTCCCGCTGGTATGGAGAATTCAAACGTGGACGGGTGAGTCTTAGCGACGTTCCCAGGGTGGGTGCACCAAAAACGGAAGTCACCCAGGAAAACATCGATGCTGTGCGCAAATTCATCATTGAAGATAGACAAGTGACATATAGCGAGATTGAGGCGTCCTTGAAGATCTCAAAGACCTCAATTCAAAAAATTTCACATGAAGAATTAGGAGTAAGAAAATTAGTTTCTCGTTGGATTCCCCACCTGTTGGCTGAAGAGCAGAAAGCAGCCAGGGTTGATTGGTGTCAAAAAACGCTTGACCGTTTCAATTCCGGAAACTCAAAAAATGTGTACAGCACTGTTAGTGGTGATGAATCGTACATTTACTGTTATGAACCAGAAAATAATCGACAGTCGGCTGTTTGGGTGTTCCAAGGTGAAGAAAATCCAACAAAAGTCATCCGTTCTCGAAATGTTTAAAAAAAGATCGTCGCGATATTTGTGTCAAAAGCAGGTCATATTGCAACAATTCCTCTTAATTAGCAAAGAACTGCTACTGCAGATTGGGATACCACCATTTGTTTGCCAAAAGTCATCACCGAGCTTCGAAAAATCAACCCCGAAAGAAGAATCATCCTCCAACAAGACAATGCAAGCTCGCACACAGCCCAAAAAACAAGGCAGTATTTAACGGAAGAAAACGTAGAATTATTGGACCATCCTCCATACAGTCCCGATCTAAGTCCTAACGATTTCTTTACTTTCCCGAAAATTAAAAACAGACTGCGTGGTCAAAAGTTCCAGTCACCAGAAGAAGCAGTTGACGCATTCAAAAATGCCGTTTTGGATCTGCCAGCAAACGAGTGGAATAAGTGCTTCGAAAATTGGTTCGAGCGCATGCAGATGTGTATTAATCTTCGTGGAGAATATTTCGAAAAACAATAAAGTCATTTAAAACTACCTACCGTGTTGTTTTATTTCCATATGCAAAACTTAAAAGACATCCCTCGTACCTACCTTCTAATTAATTACTTTTTAATATGTTTCCTTTTTTATATTATCTCTGTTGTCTTTTTCATTTTAGAACTATCTTAATGTTTCTACCAATGGGTACTTTGCATCATAACGTTGATTTTAATAGGTAACATTATTAGGTGTCTGTTTAATTTTTCAGTGTCACTTAGTCAGCTTTTTTATCTTTCAAAATGTTTAGCTATCGGTTAATGCGCTGCACAAATTTATCTTTTTGAGTTTTTCCGTTTTTATTGTGCAATTGTATAATTGGAATGTATACCTTGTGCATTATTTCTTTTCCTACTAAAAACAGAGGATGCCCTATCAAGGAGAAGCCATCAGTTTCTACCGCACCGGTCTTCGCCCTCGCTCGATAGCAAGTAACCAAGTACCTACATGACGCGATGCTTGTTTTGCGTGAAAACGCGGCCAAGCTCGACTCTCTCAGGAGGACGGCACTTATGGAAGTAAGCGGTCTTTCATATCCTAATTAGATATTCTATACAGCTCAGTCAGGGTACGACAAAAGGGGAAGCATATAAAGCCGAGCCTCCATGTGTATATAATAGCCTTTTTACGGGATTGCTGAATAGGCAACATGAAGCTTTTATCGATAAACCAGTCCGAAAGTACATGGAGATGAAATTGAGGTGTTTTATCAATTCAGTCGCCGTCCTAGTTTGATGTATTCAGAACCGCCAACATGCAGTGTTTTTTTTAATTAAGATCCGATGTACATAAAACACAAAAAATGATGCGATAGGCTCCTATACAAAATAGCACCATAGAAAAAACTCATTTTTCACCAGTGACAGACTAGCCCCAACACAATATTACTATTTTCTGTACCCTGTATAATAATAGTTCAACGATAACGCTTCAAGAAATCCTTATCTTTGGACTGAATATGAATACTCTAGTCGAACTTTGATGAAGCGAGTTGTTTTTGAGAAAAACGGTCTTGTTTCAGTACTCTTCAGTTTCTTGATTTTGGTAGTGGATCAATTATAATACTGATTCCGCTATGTTGAAAATACCAGAATAACCGGCAAATCGGACCTGAAAGATGACCTAGGCGATGACCTTAGAGGTCATTTGGAGGTCAAGTCTGTAAATTGAAATAGCAACTCCATTAATTATAATAATAATAGTAATAATACATTTATTTCATTGTTAAATAGCCAAATCAAAAGTCAAAACAATACAATACAGATTAAAAATCACTTTTGGATGCAAAGAACTCTTCCAAGCTATAGAAACATTTAGCTGTTAGAAATGATTTCAGCTGAGTTTTAAAACTGCTTAATGTTGTTGCTTTTTGAATATCATCTCCTAAATTATTGAATATTTTACAACCCATGTACTTCTTTGTTATTGAAAAGGTTCAGTTTATGTCTATACACAAATACTGATGATTCATAAACGTAAATACTAGCTACTGTTAAAATTCTTAAGGATCGAAAATAATCCGTGCAAGATTCACGCCAATCAAGATTTTAAATTATTTTGTAACATATTACTGGAGAAGAAATACTCTAACTATCAATGAACAGCATCCCCAGCTTAAAAAGCCATAGCGCAAGTGAGAGTTGAAGCTTGAATAGTATAGAGTAAGTAAAACTTGCTTACTGCAGTGATTTGATAAAAATTTTATAGCGTAAGCAAGTTTACGTAATTTATGACACAGCATTTCAACATGTGGCTCCCAAGTTAGATGACAATCAATGGTAATACCCAACAACTTAACAGAAAAAGATGTTTCAATTTTTTCTTTATTTAATATAAGGCCATTATTTACCGACCATTTTTGAGCGGCTGTGCATACTGGACGATCATTGGGGAACACCTGCATCAATAACCGTCACATACTTGCATCATTGACACGGACATATTGCTTTCTTCCTTGAAAGTATGATTAAAAAGGTTGTAATGGCAATCTCCGAACTCCATATCTGCACAACTTATACAGCAGCAACTCGCGATCAACATAATCGAAAGCGCGGGAGAAGTCTAAGAAAAATCCACAAAATATACTAAGTGACATATAAATCCGAACACCCAGTTTAAATGGTTTTATTTTAATAAAATTTTGTATAAGTACTTAATGAAGCATAATAAGTAAATGATAAAAATTTCAAAAAGATTGCACTGCTTTGAAGCCCTTTGACCTTTAATAATGTGTGGATGCACCCTGATGTGCTACGCATTCTCCAACGCGCCTAGGCATGCTTCTGATCAGGTGGTCAATGTCCTCCTGTGGTATCTCATTCCAGGCAACCACCAACTCCTCTCGAAGTGCTTCTAGAGTCTGAGGAGGACGTTGCAAATTGAGCAATCTCCTACCCATCATATCCCACACGTGCTCAATTGGGGATAAGTCGGGAGATCTTGGTGGCCATGGTAACAATGTGACACCATTATGTTGAAAGAAGTCTATTGTGACTGCCAGAGTATCAAGATAGGGTAAAAGATGGGGTTCTAGAACTTCGTGGATATAACGCTCCGCGTTCATGTTACCTCTGATGAAGATTAAAGGTGACCTGGAACCATAAGGTATAGCACCCCAAACCATAACTCCAACAGTGTGATGAACATGTCTTTCAAAAAAAAACTGTGGATTCCTCCTTTCACCACGTCGCCTTCTAACCCTGGCACGACCATCTTGCATGCCTAAACAAAATCGAGACTCGTCACTAAAGATAATACTGTTCCATTCCTGATCCCAGAGTGACCGTTGTCTGCACCACTCAAGGCGATTACGTCGGTGTCGAGATAAAGGGAGGACCCAGTGTGGCCGGTATGAAAACAAGCCAAAACTTCTCATTCGTCGGTAAACACTTCGCATGCCAATAGGTCTTCCGTGTTCCGCAAACCATTCATTTGCAATGGACCTGGTAGTGGAGAAACGGTCCCTTAAGGCCAATAATCTTAGGTGGCGATTTTCACGGTCTGTTGTTCTACGGCGGCGTCCAGTGCCCCTTGCTCTTTGCGTACGGCCTTCTCGAAGCCATGCCTGACAACACCTAACCACAGTGTCTACACTTCTTTGCACTCTAACTACAATTGCCCGAAAAGAAAGTCCAGCTTCCCCTATCAAACTCACTAAGTTGACGAAATCGTACAGGTCTCCGTACTCTAGGCATCGTAACCGATCGTAAACGATGTCAAGAACCAAAATCCGCCAACGTTGATTCTTTACTGCGGCTGAAATATTCATTTTTAGAGCGTTAGTGAATTAAAAAAAAGCAGTATAAAAATCGGAATCTCCAACTGATAAGGCTGAAAATTTTTTCACTTGTTATTTATAGTAAGATAAATACATTCACCAACTTTTATTAATATAAAACCATTTAAACTGAGTGTTCGGATTTATATGTCACTTAGTATATGTTGTTTTTATCAAGGGCTGTGATTACGTAATCAGTAGAACTGTACAGTGCAGTTTTCAGTACTTTTACCATTGATATAACCATGCTGATTTTCCGAGATCAGAATATTTATACTGTAAAAATCTACCAGTTGTTTTTCCATATTAAGCTCAAAAACCTTTGAAAAACTTGATAGCAGGCTTATGCTTCTGTAATTAGCATAGTCATTGGGATAATTTCTTTTATGGATTGGTATAACTAATGCTAGTTTTAAAAAGCTTGGAAACTTTCCTTGCTCACATGACAAATTAATTAAAAACGATAGAGATAATTTTTCTCTGTATGATTTAGTTAAACGTCTACTGATTTCCCTATATCTGACATCCCTTTCCGCCATTGTTTGATATAATGTGACCATGTTCCTTAAGTTTATCAGTTCTGGTGTTAAAACAGGTTTTCCTGGGCTTTTTGTAATCTCTATACGTTCGTAAGGTAAGCACAAAGTAAAATAGTACATGGAAATGTTATGGAAGGCTTCAAACGCGGCGTCAATAGAACTTTCATTGTAGATTTCCAGCCAATCTTCATGGAATAATTTTTGACGAAATATATTTATATTTTCTTCAGAGAAGTTTCTAATGCAAGAAAACTACTTTTTTTTGAAGGTTGTCCACAAACATCAATACTTATTATCTGACAATAGTGATCTGAGATACAGCAGTTTTGAACAGATACCACAATGTTAGACTGAATATTAGTTATAAAATTATCAAGGCATGTATGTGACGTGGAAGTGATCCTAGGAGGTACATTAACTATAAAATCCATTCCATAACATTATTATAATCTCCCATGTTTGTCTGGCCAGTAAAAACCCGTGTGTCTAAAATTATTCTTTATTGTATTGTTTCGGTCACTACGGTGATCTTCAGTACATAACACTTTTTTGTCAATATTTTATTTATCTGTCTTCGGTTTATTTCTTTTCATTTTCACATTTCTATACAGTGTGTTACTGCGTTAATCTGAGACGAAGCTTGACACGGATCTGCTGTCAAAAATAGAGGTTGCTGTTTGAATTTACAAGCTTGACAAACTGCTTCTCAGATATCTTAAAGCTTTTCTAACCATTTTTTTTTTCAAAAAAAAAAATGCGTGGTTGCCACGACAGGGATAAAATCGTAGCATGAGCGAAGAACAACAAATTTCTAATAACGAAATCGATAACTTGTTGGAGGTGGTATCTACCCAGATTGGGGATATCAAAGGCAAACTAGCCCAGGTAAAGGGAAACGTGAGAAAACATGAACACCGAATAAAAATATTGAATAGCAAGCAAATGCAGTTGAAGTAGAAAACTTAGTTCTTGTAGAAACATAGTCGCTTTTGTTGTATCAGAAGGAGAAACCAAGGATACCTCAGATTAATTAAACAGGAACAGGAAGAAAAACAGGGAGGCCATGGCCAAAAAAGGCGTTTGAAAGGACGAAGTCGAATAGGAGCGGCTAAGAATACAACCCTGAAATCAGTGTTTCTTGTGAATTTCAAATCATCCTAGTCTTTGAATTTTACAAACTTTTGACAGTGACTGTACCTTCCAAGACGGTATGCCATACATTCCAACGAACTTCCACCATGACGTAACCTTACAAGCAGGTAGAACAGCAACTATTTTAGAGTTTTAACAGATCTAGTAGGCTATAAAATGAACCGCAAAAACCCGTTTTCGCCCAAAATGTCTCATAAATCTCTAGGAATCCACATCCTCATAGTAAGGTAATAAAACATTGTATTAATTATATCATATCCTGTTCTGGCAGACGTTGCTGCTGAAAGAAAAATAACAAAAAACAAACAGGCTCGGGTCAGACCATTAGCCAGATAATTTGCATGGGAAATTAGAAGGACGTAGTGGCGGAAAACGGATAAAGTGAGTCTCGGCGCTTTTGCAGGCGACAGTGTAGCATGGATAGAAAGATTTTATAAAGATATTCAATATCGAATGACACTTACTTCTTCCTATCTGCTCTCGACATGAAATGTCAAGTATTTTGACTCAGCACATCTCACGCTTTATGCTGCCCATTCACTTATCGGGTCGAGGCTCAGTTATACGAGGGACACTGAAAAATAAATCTACCTAGCCATAAAAAAACAGTTGAAACGCACAAATATAATATGCCAAATAGTGATATGTGTTCCAATTTTACTTGCAAAATTTGAGTTAACTTTGATAATCAGTTTCCAATTTATAAAGCCAATTGGGAGAAAATATATTACTTAAAATTAAAGTATCACAGTGACATAAAATTTCTTCTTGAGAAAATGGTTGACGTCTATGGGGATGATGCACCATTATATTTCACAAAAAATATTGGTCGAAACAGTTTCGATATGGGCGTGGATCCATACAAGGCAATTCCAGAACTGGAAAATCCACAACAGCAACAAATTATGAAATGACCCAAACTGTTGGATCCATGGTCTTCCGAGACCGTCGTGTGAAGGTCTCTACCATTAGTATGGTATTGAATATATCAAAATCCAGCATTAAAAACACCTTGCACGACAAATTGAACGTGGGTAAGGTATCAGCTAGATGACAGACAACCCTTTGCTGGAAGGTTGACGGCAACAGTTAGAATATCAGGGGCAACGTTCTCATTGAATATACGCCAAAAGGGACAACAATAAATCCGGACGTCCATGCGAACAGGCTGGAAAATTTACGTGAAGCAATCAACCCATTATGTAAAAAACCTATGAAACGTAAAAAAACCTATAAAATGTCATCTTGCAGACTAGGTAGTTTTTAGGGTGCAAACAGTCATTCCACGTTTGCTCACTAGGATCGTTGTGAGCGTCGATCATATCCATCAACTACACGCATTGTGGTGCATATGTGTTGTAAAGCCGAGTAGTCTATAGTTTTCATCTCTGAGAAGAAAGTTGGTTGAGTAGCAAGATCGCATCTGGATGATTTTGTGTATTGGTCTGCATGTGTATAAAATCAGTGATATTTGCTGTGTGAGCAAATCATTATTAATATGCTGCCAATGAAGTATATCTATTAGCTGTGCCCGATGGGTTATTTATATGTTATCCTTTCTGAAGACAGGTTATAAATTACGATGTTTTACTTTTTTTTTTGTCTTTTCAAAAACTTGGAGGAGAACTACGGGAAATCACCATCGCCCCCGCGTTGTGTGTAAGCACTGTTGGCGTTGTAATTCGGCAGTGTGCAGTGAATATAATTATTTCTTATCTCTCTCATTTTTTAAATTCATCAAATTTGCATATGTAATTTCCAGAATGGATAAGAAAAAGCGCAATTAATTTCTAGCTTTGAATCTCAAGTAAATGTATTTGAGACAAGAATTGAATGGAATTATCATCAACACATATTATTAGCACACAAATGCTCACTATGCACCTATGCGTTACCGCCAGAAATTTCATCTCTGAAGCAGATTTTAAAAAATCGACAATGTCACTTTTCAATATACATAATACCCGTGCCGATTATTCCAATCGAGAAGTGTTTCTGCTGCATGAAAATGCACAGTGATTCCACTTCCAAACTAGAGCGGCCATAAGTACACAACTTAGACTCAAACTTTTACATTGTATTTTAAACCTTAAAATACAGTTGTACAAACATGAAAACATAATATATATATAAAAAACTTCTTCAGAAAAAAATACTAAGTAGGTACTAAAAATGTTGATGAATGAGTTTTTGGACTATGGAGGAATCACTGTGCTACGCGACCGTGCCTAATGCTGCCAGAACTAGAGCAATCGTGTAGGAATACAGCTTAACTGAGATAGACCATCTTCCTTAAAGCCCGGACATGGCTCTGTCCTTCGAGGACGCCGTTTTGACTCAGATCATGGCCTAAAAGCAGCCGTCGACGACTTATTTGACACACAAAAGAAAGCATTTTTTTATAAGGGCATGACCTTATATTCTCATAAAAATGTTGGGAGCAGAAATGGCGCAAGTGCATTGGTTTATCAAGAAAATCATACGGCTTTTGTTTAGGTAGGTAGATTTCTTTCCTAGTACTCCTCCTAATATCGATCTACAGAACTGTCTGTGTACCACACAAGCATGGGAAAAACCGCGTGTGATTTTGACATTCATACAATGTTCGTGTTGGGTCCCTTGGGTATGAGTATGTGAGTGACCAGCAAATGAAAAAGACCTTTTTGAAAATCACTGTATACAAATTATGTAATACTCAAAAGTTTTTGTTACTGCACCCAAAATGGTGAATTTCGGAAACGTTTTTTGAAAAATAAGAGTGGTCTAGTTTTAACTATTCTGTATCGATAGAAGTGATCAGAAAGATGGAAAACATCGAATGGAGAATTTTTGACTTGTGCCAAAATATTACCTCTCAATAATTTTTTATTGCGCTTACAAACCATAAAAAAACGCAAAAGATACAAGAACGAAAATTGAGGGTGCCCTAGATTTTTTCGTCTTTATAACAAAACCCATGCAATATTTCCCACTTGTAGAATTGCCAAATTGTATTAAGCTACAGGGGGAAGGGGATTTGTTCTAGAATCTCGCACGCAAAATATTCTCGCAAGCGATATATTCTCGTATGCGACACAGGAATTTCATCGTGTGTCTTGTCGACGTCTTTTGTCACTGTGCCTTTGTTAAGTTATTTTTGTTCAAGACAGACGTGGATCAAATGTGGTTAATGACGAAGAGAAAGGTAAGTATTTCCAAGCAATTCTTACTCTCACTCTTACTCATGTCATCTGCCGTTTTGTCGAACTGTGAAATAATCTCGAACAAGTCATTCATGGTCGCATGGTCTTAGCGCCTTGTCAAACCAAAAATGTCGCTTGCAACGTTCAAAAACACCCTTACGGAAAAATGTGCGTTATACTGAACGTGATGAGTGTGGCGAACTCACCTCCGAGAAAAACTACTGTCCCACCGCTGGCATTTGTACCTGAGCTGATCCGTCCCTATCTAGGTCAGCTGTGGATTTTTGCAGTAATTAAACGACATCACATCCCTTCCGAGAGAACGAGAGTTGTTGGGGTTAGAGATCCTGCAATTTATTCCTACTGAGATGTGTTGAATGTTAGGAGACAATTTTGTTGAATTCAGGAATCCCTAACAAGCATTATACCTATTTTAGATAGAGGAAAACCTAAACATGGTTACAAAATGAAGCAAGGAATGTTCTTTCAAATAGGCGCCCTCAAAACTATCAATATTCAAATGATACATCAAGCTATTGATCTACAGGAGACACAAATATTAAAAAATAATGCCAAGGCATAGACGGCAGAGAGACCGAATTAAAAGACATGGTTTCTCTAGAATAAAACAATTTTTTGCATTTACAATACTTTCTCGTCTACTGACATTTGGAAAAAGTTTCCCAATAAAGGCTGTTTTGCTTGCTTACTGTACAGGTGCATTTTGATTTTTCTTGTTTAAATTTGTTTTGAGATAGATAAACTCAAGAAGCCCATCAAAATGTGCGTTACAAATAATCATTCAAGTAATAATTTTACCACTGTTAGTGATACCTATAAGATTTTAAAACTTTCATTTATTTATTAGTTATAACTAATACTACGAGTGTAAATAAAATTCTGTATCCTTTGACATGGCCCAACTTTTATGTCCGAATAATTTGAAGTACAGTCAAATTTTTCTATTCAAGAATAGGCGCAACATAGAAGCAAGTATGTAAGAGGTCTGTAAATTGTAAAGTGATGAGGCTGATTTATATATATATAAATATATATATATATATATATATATATATATATATAATTTCATTATTATATAATTCTAATTTTATATTATCACTCTCATCAGTGCTGGTCGGTTACAGCCGTTTGAATGTTTTCGACTGTCCCAAAATGAGTTCTCTTGAGGTGATTTTTCAACTTCGGGAAGAAAGAATTTGACAAGGACTAAAGTCCGGCCAATAAAGAGACTGAGGGGCCGCCGTATGAATGTTGACATTGCTGTTTGACAAGGAGCATTATCACACACAACTAGTTGTTCTTGATCTGATGAACGGTGATGTGAGTCAAATTTAACTCTTCCTCGATCATTATGACTGTCAATCGGCGATCTGAATGCACAAGATCTCGGATTCTATGGTTCTTTTCATCAATGCTTGAAAATGAAGGCATTCCGTTTCGTGATTTATCGTCAATCCCTCTGAAAAGGCCTTAAACCACCGAAAAACCTAGGATTTTGACAAAGCACTAGCTCCGTAGGCCTGCTGAAGTTTAACAAGAGTTTCCCTTGCACTGTGCCCAAGGCTGAAGCAAAACCGTTATCCGAAATCGATGTCACTAATTTTTAGAACACATTAGGAAAAACTGTTTCACAAAAGAATCTCTACGGACAACCACATCTCGAGCGAGTTCAAACTTGTACTGAAGGCGGGTCACATGTTCCCCTCCAAGTCAGATCGAATGCTACGTTGCTAGTCTCATCACTTAATTTACAGACCTCGTATATACTTGTACATATCATCAAGATAACGCGCAGCAATCATATTACCTTGAACTCTTTCGCTAATATTATAATAATCAGCTACGGAGAATCATGAATAACATGAAGCACTGATATTCACAAACGTATCTAAAAAGCATCCAGACATTAAGGCTCAGATTAAAACACTACTTCTTCTTGACGTTGTCAGACGGACGGTAACTACCGGTAGGGCAGGGAAAGTATAGGGCTAATTCAATGGGCATGTTCGACCGACTTAATCCGTTTGATTTCCCTGTTGTACATGTGCGTAACTATTTTTTCTCACAGGTTTTCTTGTGCTAAGCTTACTCTTTTAAGAACCGATGACGGCGTTGCGAAAGGAGTGCAGCGTTAACCTACTTTTCAAAAAGTTGCAGACTTTACAACACTTTTGTAACTGTGTCACCACATACATCATGATGAAGCGATTCTAAACCGACTGTACTATAATGTAAATTATTCAGGAAGCTAAATTCTGCGACATTTCACGTATACCACCTGTTTCCGATAAGGCAACGCCTATGCTGATCTAGCTGACAAATATCTGTAACATTCTCGCAGAAGCTCGGAGCTTTTTTAATGAATTACATAAAGTTTTGCATCATCTTCAGTGGTGAAACCGTTGTGCAACATCGATTCGAAAGAGGCACTTTTGATCTATAAAACACACTACTGCTTTCATTTTTGCACATTTTATGAAGAACTATCGAAGATGAGAGCGGTTCTGGTAAGTAATAGTTATTCGTAAAAGTTTCTCGTAGAATGTAAACATTAACACAAAAATTGCCTGTATATTTTGGGTAAAATTAACCTTTTTTTTTTAAATTGCATTCCAGTTTTCAAATAATTAAATTTTGAAGAAAATATATACATACCTACATTCAAGAGAAATGAAACTTCTCTTTTCAACAGGAAAAAAGAAGGTGCTGTTACATATATTCCAAAATATCGTGTTGTTACCGGGATCCTTGTAGGAATGAATTCATTAAACTGAATATCATGACATTGCCTTATGTATACATCTATGCTTGCCTCATTCATGTTAAAACTTACTCTGACAATTACGCATCTCATCAAAATACTCATAATTACAACACCAGAAACAAAGAACATTTGTGCCAAATCGACATCGCCTTTCCAAAACTAGAAATGGTGTTAACTACCACGGTTAAAATTCTACAACCTATTGTCAAATCAAATAAAATGTCTAAATGTTGAACAATTTGGCAAAACTATTAAATGCTTCCTACTATCTTAAGCTTTTTTGGACGTAGGAGACTTTCTTAACTTCAATTTTAACCAACTCTATTATTCACCTTAGTTTTAACTTCTTTTTTTACTGACTCTTTAGCTTTTATTGCCACTTTGTGTTTTAGGTTTATCTTATTTATACAGTGTGGCGCATCGAAAACGAAACAGACGCAATCTACTGGTAGCTCAGTTTTTTTTTTTGGAAAAACGGTCAGACCCGTCGATTTTGTTTTCGAGGGGGACACAAGTTTTGCAAAAAATCACGTTAACACGTGCAGCCCCCCGGGCGGGGGTGACACCAACCCTAAAATCTTAAATGGAAAGGGGGGTCGAGTGATGCCTTATTTTAAAGGTATTTCAATTCCCTTTATAATGATGTAAAATACATGAGCTTCATTTCAGTAGTTTTGAAGATTTATTGATTTCAAGCTTAAAGTAGACTTTAATAGGTACATCAGATTAGTTTGTACTACTTTCAGAAGAAATTTGACTAAAAGAATTTACTTAATAAGTAACTGCTTTTCTTCACTACGCCCATGGTTTGTTTATCATTTTGTTGTTGAAAATAGCTATTGGAGCGTTTTTTTGTGGCAAAAAAGTTATTTCTTGAGGAAAGATAAGGATATATCTCGTACTTATTTTAAATAGGAATTTAGTACATAGTTTGCGATTGATTTGACCAAACTTTGTTGCTAAAATAACTTGTAACGCTTTATTACAAGAGTGTTGAAATTATCAAAATATTTTTCGGAAATAATCAGTGCGCTAATAGAACAGCAGACATATTTAATGAGCGACATAAGAGCAGTTAACGTGCATCGGAAATATGTTCTAGAACTTGTAGCTAAATTTCGGGAAACTGGGTCAGTCGCCAATAAAAAACGCAACATTGAAAATCCCATAAGGAACGAAGCAATAGACGTACGGGTTTTAGGGCAAGTTGATGTAGATCCTACGTTAAGTACCCGCAAATTGGAGACTGTGTGTGGTGTTAGTCGACGTACTGTCCAACGGATTCTAAAGGCCCATAGTTTTCATCCGTATAAAATTCACCTGGTACAAGAACTTGATGAAGACGATTTTGATCGGCGATTACAATTTTGTGCAGATATGAGTGAACGAATAACGATGAACATTTTCTATTCAACACTTGCTTTTCCGACGAATGTTCCTTTTCCTTAAATGACGTAGTAAATCATCATAACTGCCGATATTGGTCCGATTCTAATCCCAGAATTTATCATGAGGTTTATACACTGCAGCCACAAAAATTAAATGTTTGGGCTGGTATTTTTGGCGATAATTTAGTTGGTCCTTTTTTCTTACCTGAAATTTGACCTGTGAAATGTATTTGGCATTACTGGAAGACGCCATAGATCCTGCATTAACAGCCATAATTGAAAATCAGAATTATCGGCGGTACATTGCGAATAGGTTGATGTTCCAACAGGATGGTGCCCCACCACATTACGCATTACGTGTTCGACAATATCTAGATCAGATTGGTAGAAGAAGTGCCATTAATTACTCCTCAAATATTGCAAAATGTGCGGCAACGTTTTGGGCAAAATCTTTATTATTGCATGGAGAGTCATGGTGGCCATTTTCAACATTTACTTGCCTAACGGGTCGGTTCATTCTTCATTTTTAAATTACTTTGCTGCAAAATGTATTGATCTCCACTAATGATGATGTATTCGTTTTATCTAAGCTTTAAATCAATAAATCTTTAAAACTACTGAAGTACATTAATTTTATTTCATTATAAAGGGACTTGAAAGACCTTTACAATAAGGTATCACTCGACCCCCCTTTCCATTTAACATTTTAGGGTTGGTGTGACCCCCGCCCAGGGGGTTGCACGTGTTAACGTGATTTTTTGCCAAACTTGTGTCCCCCTCGAAAACAAAATCGACGGGTCTGAGCGTTATTAAAAAAAAAACTGAGCTGCCAGTAAATGCGTCTGTTTCGTTTTCGATGCGCCACCCTGTATATATTATTATTATACCAAAATGGTAGATTATACCCTAAAGCCCGTTTTCGTATATTATTCGATATTTTTTTATGTTGAAATTCCATTTCCTTTGTTTTCTCATGCCTTCTCAGCACAGTCATTCTGTAGATAGATAAAAACAACAAAAATTGGAGAATTAGTAGTCATTCACCAACACATTTCAAAAAGGCTAACTTTTTTGCTGATTATTTTGATTACAAGGGGACCTCATGCTATTCTAAACGCCCTGGGCTTACCAAAGAGAAAATAATATTGCTGTACCTTACGAAAATCAATCTCTTTTTATTTCTGTCCCTTGTATGCTTCTCAATGGTTTATTATCATAGCGTAATGTCAAATGTTGAATCGATGTGATGAAATTTGGAAATTCATATGATATTGTGGGGTCGTGGTGTGATGTTTTTCTTCAAATTAATATTAAACACTTATCTTTCAAGCGAATCAAGTCATTAAGTTAAAACCCGGTGCGATGAGTTTGATGCTAGGAATGCTGTATTTTCTGGAACAAATTCATAAATGACATGAGTGGCCACTTGTGTTTTTACTCTTGAGCCACCACGAATGCCTAAGGCCTAAATAGCCGGGGGTACGGTGAGGCTGTAGGGGGATGCAGAGGAATGGGGGAACGGATTCACATGTCACAGTCTTTTTTGTTTTCCATTTATTAAATATAGTAAAAAAAGTGGTCATTGCCTCTAATTAAGCCGAATATTATTCATGAGCATTATTTGCCTTATTTACACTCCGTTTCAGACTTTTTTTTATTTCGCGTTAGACATAAAATCAAAAATATTCTAAGAGCCGATTTCACCAAGATTTAAATTTTACATAGGCTTGCGCCAATAAGGAAGCAGCTTATCGAAATGCAATTTGACGGAAGCTGTCAAAACTCTCCTAATATCAGTGATTTCTATTGGAATATTCAATAATATCGTAAAAAAGTTGTTGTTTTATAAATAAGAGTACACATTCGGGATGTAATACAGTCTTTGAGCTTTAAAATTAGGAAAATTTCATAGAATTGCCAATTTCTATCATTTCACAAAAGACGGTAACTTATTTGAATGTATCAATGAAACATCAATTCAGGGCAACCGGAGTAAAGGATGAGGGTGTGCGTTCGTAATCGTACAAATGTACGCCCCTCATGTGCCCGACTGGCTGAGTGTGTTTTATGCATTTGTATGATTGATATGGAGCATAAAACCACGAAGAATACATAAAATTCACTATTAAAAGCAGCAAAAATATCCAGTTGGCTGTCAACACCGCAGCCCAGTTGACAAGAACGACAAGCTGTTAAGTGGCGTTAATTTTAAAATTTCCATTTGCATTTTTTCAAGTGTTGTGCAACGATTTTGGGAAAAATTCCACTACGTATAGTCTTATAAAGCATAGTAGAGTATATTTCAACAGTTGGCCGAGTTTGCTCCACTGGGACCAAAAGTTGACGGATCCCACAGAATTATGTAGCACTTGTCGATATGGTGAGTATTTAAACATCAGGAGATAATCAGCTGTTATTCTACTGTAATAGATACTAGTGAAAAATACCGCCGTTTATTGTTTGAATTCAAATAGTATCTAATATAACCTAGAATGTGTACTCCGTGAGAAAAATAAAATTATTGCACATTCTAGTTTTTTGCAGGTTTGATAGTAGCTTTTATAAAATATATTTGGATATTTATCAATCGCTGTAAATATAGTGTGGACGTTTGTTATCTGCCTGCACAACGAAAAATATTCAACTTTATGGGTGCATGGATATCATAATGGTGATGAAAGGCAAGTAAATGAATGAATGTTTTAAAACGCGCAATAGCTGTGAAATTTCTTTGTCTTCAAGTAGGTATTTAATGGCTATCTGCAAGATGCTTATAAAAAAACACACACAATAAACAATAGTAAAAAACATGGATGTCATCCAAAAATCAAACATTTCTTTTAATTTTGACTGAATTATATGTAATGTCTTGATATTCAATAAGCTGGTGATCTCTCAATGACAAGCTGTCATCTCATACTTTGAATATTTTGTTTTCAATATTTCACAGCTAGTGGTTGCTAAAATTTGTTGAATGTATCTCAAAGCGCATACCTATGTATGCATTTTCCTAACAGTGGAGGATTTCATACGTACAAAATTCTCATCACGAATCTGACTTGAAATTCTGCAATCGTGAAGTGCACTGCGGCTTAATGCACGTATTACTACCCACTCGGCTGTCTGTTTATCAGCAAATTAACTGATGCTACTATATACAACGTACTCTATGTGCAAAACCAAAGCCGTTCCGTTCCTCATCTACAGATTCAGCCCTTTTGTTACAGCTTCCCCGTAACGTAGTGACTTCAAGTGCCTCAAATTAAAATGATGCCGCACTGATACCGGTTATACAAGGCTTGAGCCAAATATTCAAGGAGTGATTTTACAGATAATTATCAGACTCTTTGGTCCTTTGAATTGAATGCGTACTTCATTTCGGAGCTACAAGGCGATTTAGATTTGCAGAACTGATACACTTTATTCAGACGTAACATTTATCTGCAACAAAAACTATTGAAACCGACTGGATATCTCGAGCCTAAAATAGCAGACCTTTCTATTTGTCACAGACTGCTGAAATCGTTCAAATACACCAGGCCGTTGCTTAATGAAGTACAACCACCAACTTCACCATGGGCTGTTAGCGATCTTTGAACTAAATCACACGGAGATTGATGGATATATCATGAAGAGCCTCACTCATAGCCTGCCCAATCTTTGGTTGTAGGCCGCGTCCCCCAAGCCGCTATGAAGCCATCACTTTTACTCCACTGGACAATGTGAAAGGTCTGAGAAATCGGATGATTGCTTGATATAACTTAACAAAAAATGTTCCCGTACTTGAAAGAGCTCTTCACCCAACGAGCCTGTCTGAAATGTTCTTGTATATTCAGGGGTATTACTTGTGATTTTTCTGAGGTTTATGAACTTTCATATTTAAATTCTGAAGTCTTATTCGAGCGTCACAAGACAGAAGTGTTCTCCTCTAATACATCACATACCTAAGTTGAGAAGTAATCGATTGGTAGAACATTTTTATATGTATATATAAATGTGAATGACTGTCCATTCTGTCAGCATCACGTCTGAACCACAATGCGGAGAGACGAAAAAATAAGTACACTTAATGATTGATACTCGAGGAAGGTTATGAGCGCAAAGTCGGCAACAGCGCGGCCTTCCATCGTCCCACTCAACATAATGACTGTCAAACGATCCAGGCGTTTTATTTTGTAATAACGCTAATCTGCGACCTTGCATTACTGAAACTGTTACTAATATAAGGTA
Source organism: Acanthoscelides obtectus (assembly GCA_963669975.1). Classification (NCBI taxonomy): domain Eukaryota; kingdom Metazoa; phylum Arthropoda; class Insecta; order Coleoptera; family Chrysomelidae; genus Acanthoscelides; species Acanthoscelides obtectus. Next base: position 40,500,645 of record CAVLJG010000003.1, on the reverse strand, counting down.
CTGTTTTTAAGTAATACTATGGTAAAAAATGTTGTTACTTTATTTATGGTGCTGCCAACAAGTTTTGTTCAGTCTAATCTATACATAAATCAAATATGATGGTGTTTCATTCTCGTCTTATGAATACTTTGTAACGTCTGCTCGTAGTAGTCTGGTTTTAAACCGACAAACTCAAATTAATGGACAGGAATGAGGCGTAGCTTGCTGACTAGTATATTTCAATTTCGGAGGGGAGTATGGTGCTAAAGTTTTTTGGTTGTATTCTCATTTTACTAATACAAAGAGCCGCTTCTAATAGTCGGTAAATTATTTGATGCTTAAGGATAATGTTTGTGCGATGAGCTTTAATAGCTAATATTAGTCCTTTCTCTCCCGATTTACAATATTTTGAAACATAGTTGTCAAATAGGTACAATTTATTTAGAGAGAGAAAATCTACATCTGGTTGGGGCATTGGGGAGATTTCTTCGGTTAGCGAAAACAAATTGTCTTAAGGAGAGTCCTAAAGAGTAGCACAAGTCGGAATCCCAGAAATAAACGAACACTAGGGACTCAGAAGTCACTTCATATAATTATCTTTTTTCCTCAGTTATGATTGTTTACAAAGCACCTTACTCAGCTCACGCTATACCACGACTACAGTACCATCTAGCCGTATTGTCAAAAGAAAGTACACCTTAGTTCAGGTCCTCAACAATTCCAGAAACTTGTCCGACACAGACATTACACCATCTGACTTCAATGTATTGTCGCGACAGCTAGGTTAAAAATCAAATTTAGATAATATATATGATGCTGGTTATTGCAGCTCCAAAGAAAGACCAAAGTGATTCTGAATGTATAAGCAAATAAGCATCCACCACTCAATGATTTTATCGCACTACCCTGGTTACACTTGGCAGACTTCGCTCAGCTCATAGCAATAGGTGCAACTAGGCATACCCGTTGCTTGATATTAATAGTGAGAAATATAAAAAACACCCTAAGGGATTTCACCAGGATTGTCAGATCAACAGTCCGTTATTCTCCACCTATAGGGTAACAGTCTATCAAATACAGCGAATGAGCTTCAAGTTCCAAACAACAAATTTTAGCAACCAATAGCTATGAAATGTTGAAAACAAAATACTGTCAAAGGATGAGATGACAGCTTGTCATTGAAACATCACCAGCTTGCTGAATATTGAGAAATTACATATAATTTAGTCAAAATTTAAAAAAATGTTTAATTTTTTAATAAAATTCATGTTTTTATTTAATATTGTCAATTGTTTATTCATGTTTATATTATTTTCTTCAATTGGTATGCGATTTTACTGATTCAACATCACCTACCGCGTGTTCTTTTTCTAAAAACCTCTTGCAGTTAGCCATTAAGCACCTTCTTGATGACAGGCTCTACCAAAAATTTCATAGATATTGCTCGTTTCCAAACATTGATTCATTTACTTGCCGTTATCAGTACCATTATAGCACCGTCGATTGATATTCCCACAAAACCATTCAGGATTTTTGATATCCATACATCCATAAAGTCAAATATGTTTAGGTTGTTCAGGAACTGAACAAACATCCACTCTAAATTTACAGCGATTAAAAAAGACTCAAATATATGTCGTAAAGCTACCGGCAAACTTAAAACCTGCAAAAAAAAATAGAATTTGCAATAACTTTCTTGTTTCGCTGAGTACACTTTCTAGGTTATATTTATATTAGACATTATTTGAATAACAGCTGATGAGCTGATTATTACATTTCAAAACTCCCCAACGAGTGACACATGTGTGGGATCCATCAACCCTTGGACCCAGTGGAGTAAGATCCGCCAGCTGTTGAAATATAAGACTAGGGTAGACCGGTGAAATACGCCCCACATTTTGGAAAATGGAAATCACCAACATAATAAACCAATTTTTTTATTCATTAATACAAAAACAAAGCAACTAAACATCGTTTTTCTCTAATATAAACATAATTTCTCACTAAGGTTAAGAAAAGTTACAAACAACCAAACTTAAAAAAAAAAGCATTTGGGGCGTATTTGCCCGAAACTTGTGAAATACGCCCCTAGTAGAAAATTAACGTTTTTTCGTGGCACAAAGATTACACATGTTTGTGTGGTTCGTGCAGGTTTCATGTAACCATTTACTACATGCTTCACATTGAATCCAGTCAACCTTAGATTTGGTGGTGTAGTAGTATTCGCGACATTCAAGGCAGTAATCATCAGTGTCATCAGATAAGTCTTCAGAGGAGCTAAAATGTGGTTCAGTTTCCGACGAAGACGAACTTGATACATTTTGTTTTCTTTTAACTTGTTTAACGCAGGCTTTCCTCCTAATTTTTTTCTCATTTTCGCTCGGCTTTTTTCGTTTGTCTTTTTTATCTTGAGCTTGTTTTTTTTTCTCTGAGAATACTCGTCTTTTAACCCGATTTTCAGGAGACGTCAGTTCTAAAGCATGTTGTTTCCTTTTCGGAATTGTATTAGGTATTAGAGGAATTGGGTTATCTTCTCTTAAAAATTTTGAAGGAGTTTCTTTTTCTTCTAAATTTAATGAAACTTCTGAGGCTTCGTTGGAGGTTTGAGAATCGGTAGACATATCAGAAACACCCATGTTTGTATGTCCAGGAGAGAAGGAAGTAGAAGGTTGAGCTTTATTTGGCCCTGGAGTTAAATTAGAATGATTTGATGTTGAAGGAAGAGCTTTATTTGCGCTAGCGGCTGAGATACTGGCGTCCGAAATGGAGAAAAAATGTTCTGGAATGGCCTGAGGATTGTATGGATAAATACCACAAGCTCTGAACCCAGATGTGGCATTCGCGACGGTTGCCGCTTTTCCCCATGCATTCCCAATTAATCTCGAAATATTTATTCTGGATAGCTTTCTATTTTTATTTTGAATCATCCAGTTTTTTGCTTCTTGAAAGAAATAAGTTTTAAGTGGCTTAAAAAAAGACCTGTCCAAGGGTTGAAGAGCTTGTGTTGTATGACTGGGGAGACACAAAATAACTACTTCATTTTCATTAGCTAAATCTAATAGCTCAATAGCATTACAATGGGATGCGTGCCCGTCCAATATTAATAAGGCTTTCCCATTGCCTTTTTTTGGCAAAAAGTAATCTTTAAACCATTTTAGGAATAATTCTGAATTAATGTAGGATGATTTTGGATTCATTAGCACACCGGATCCGGGAGGAAGACCATCCAAAAATTCATCTTTTTTGTTCTTTCCTTTAAATATTAAAACAGGTGGCAAAAAGTAACCTTCTGCGTTGCAGCATGAAACTAAGGAAATATTTTCTCCTCTTTCTGATGTTGTCAATGAATAAACATCTTTTGTCCCTTTAGTTGCTACTACTTTCCCAGGCTTGTTGTTAATCTGAATGCCTGTCTCATCGACATTGAATATTTTATCTGGTTTATTAGGCAAGTTATTTTTTATGATGACATCGCGCAAAAGAGTAAAAAAATTGCTAACATCTGTTCTGTTCATTCCTGTTGCCCTAGCTAGTGAGAGCCCTTCTGACTTTCTGATACTAAGCTCTCTATTACGTCGCAAAAACCCTTGAAACCAATCATCCCCAGCTGATTTGGCTTCTCTGGAAAATCGGTGATTTAAATGAAGCTTCTCTGCAAATGAAAATGCCATTTTTTTAACAGAAGTAGCATCTGGTGCAAAGCCAACTCTTTCAAGGGCCTTTATATGTAAGACCAGCCTTCTTTCGTGTTCTATTCCTATTTCTGGACAACGGCCTAAGCGTACTTTTGAAGACTTGGCGATCAAATGCCTTCGTAAAGTACGAGATGAAATCCCATACGCTCTACTTGCTTCATTTGTGCCCATTTCTCTTGAAATTACCTTTTGCATGGCCTCTGCCAATGCTTCTTCACTAAATGAAGCACGGGTGGTTTTGCGAACATATACTCTACCCATATTCTGTAAACCAAAAGTACCTAAATTAACTAAAACTCACACCATTGGGTGGGGCGTTTTACACGAATTTTACTGGGGCGTATTTCCGAAACGCGGGGGAATACGCCCCACCGGTTATCAAGCTAACATGAAATGCAAACCGAGGCGGAATTGGCGCAATTTATAGGTTAGAAATGGTGTTTGTCTAAAGTGATCCCAAAACTATAAAAATTTTGCAAGACATTCTAAAATAAAACAAAAATATTACATACCTTAAAATTTTATGGGCTCTAGATGACAGTAATGCATATTTTTTTCAAATAAAACGCAATAAATTGGCATAAACATACACGGCCGACTTTCTGGAGTATGACAGCAACGTAATGGCGGTGGCTAAGGTAACTGCTGCCGGACGTAATTTGTTACGGTGACACTGGGGCGTATTCCCCGGTGAGGCGTATTTCACCGGTTTACCCTATACGTGGAATTTTTCCCAAAATCGTTGCACAAAACATGAAAAAATGCAAATGAAAATTTAGAATTATTTCCTGACGCCGCAAAATAGCTCCGTCGGTACCTCGGGTTATACATCTTGACAGTAGGGATGTTCGATACGATGCTATATTATATAAGTATCGATATATTTCACGGGTATCGTCATCTTTCGATCCGGACCGTGCCAGAAAGAGTGACTAACTTCATATTACTTTTCTTCTTTTGTTTCCTTCCGCTGGATATCAATAATTTTATTCTAATATTTTAGCGTAGCGAGACTTCCTAAAACGATAAGTATCGATACATAACAATACTTTTCGTGGATCTAAACACCCCTAATCTTGACAGCTTGTCGTTCTTGTCAACTGGGCTGCAGGGTGCGTTTTTGCCTTTACTATCTTACATTTTGCTAAAATCTTATGACAAATAAAAGCTTCAAATGAAATATTGACGAATATGAACTGATATGCATAGAATTTAGAATATAAATTCATATTGCAAATTTCATATTGTTTATGCATGGACTTCAACCGGATTTTTCGGTATTTTTACCGAAAAGAGAATATTTACCGATAACATCATTCTCCACGATTTTTCAAAATAATTTAAATATTTCTATACTTGCCGAAAAAGAGCTGAAACAAAAATAAAGCTAAAAGTTAATTTTATGTAATCTTCATAGTTTTATGCCCCATATCAATCATACATATGCATACACACTAAGGCAGTCGGGCACTGAGAGGCGTAGATTTGGGTTGCCTATGATTACGAACGCACATCCTCATCCCTTATTCCGCTTGCCCTCAATTGATTTTTGTGCATAAAAAAGGTACAGACTGGTAGATTACAGTCATTACCTCATCACCGGGCAAGGAATAAAGAAACCCAAACCTGTCTATTTTCAAAATAAATATTTAATTATAATGTGTGGTGAGTTCATGAGTTCAGGGGTAAGATAGAAAAATATTGACAATCCTATAAGCAAGAATCGAAAAAGGAGTTTCCAGAATGGTTGCAAAGTACTTTGAAAGAGCCACCTGTATGCACGTTGTAGAATTTGTAATATACAACTATGCCCTCAAAAAACATGTTTTGTGCGCGCCCAATCCAATAACAGACGTTTTTCATGACTCAGAGGTTCTTGATCTACCACTGATCTTGGGACGGCATTTACCTTATACCGAATTCAACGACACTATTTACCGATTCCGTTTTTTTTTTGCCGGTTCGGTAACGCTACAGATGTGCAGATCACTTTAAAAGCAAATGATATCCCAGGCGTGTTATAATAATAGAAATAATAAGAAAATATAACAAAGTTTAGAGATATATTTTCATAAATAGGTATTTTTGATTCTGACTTATAATATCTATACAATGAATAATAGGTGGATGCGGATACTTTTACAAATATCGATGTTTTAGGACCCAGAAATGCAGAATGTGCTGTTTGTTTATATTTGGTGTGGATTTCTAGATCATAAATTGCCAAACATTTTTTTTTGATGTAACAAAAGATTATGAACCAGTTGGGATACGTTTTATATTCTTTTTTTTTTGCAAAATAACAAAAATCGGTACATTTCTACAGGTACGTATTATGTACAACACCCTATACGTGATATACAGACAAAACTAGATTGCCATGGATGAACAGTCATCAGAAACAGTAAAAACATCCTACCAACTTTTATTGCTCGCATTTTTATTGGTCCATTTAAATAACTGACCGTCTTTCCTGAAATGATAAGAATTTGAAATTCTATGAAAGTTATCCTAATTCGAAAGCACAAAGACATAATATTACATCTATAATGTACCCTTATTTATAAGGCAACCGCTTTTTCACGACTTTATTCAACATTTCAATAGAAATCACTGATATTCAGAGAGCTTCCGTCAAACTGCATTTCGATAAGGTGTTTTCCTATTGGTCCAACTGACCGTCAAATATTAATGTTAGTGAAATTGGCCCTTAGTATTTTAAAAACCACTTTAATGGCAAAAAAGCCTTTTTAAGCAATTTCCTCATACAAATTCAATGAAGCTTAGTGTATTTTAATAGTACTGTAATGTGGCTTTATTGCATCATTAGTATTACAACATAACATTAAAAGTACGATGGAAATGGCGAAGTTAGCCATTGACCAATATACTCAACCAATATTATGAAATAAAGAAAAAATCTAAATTAATATTTGAGTACTCAATATAACATTGCCTTTAATTCTTCCAGGATTGAATACCAGAAAACAATTTGAAATAATTGGAATAATTCAATTTGTGATGTAAACAGTATAAATTGTTATACATTTTGGTGAATGTACTTACTATAAAATACACTACGCAGTACAATCGCCAGTCACTTGAAAATGGCATTAACCCAATTGACGTAGTACCTTGCATTTTTTGGTTAGAACCTTATTTGAAATCTTACTCCACGCTCCTTCAACCTTTCACCGTTCCAATTTAAAACAGCACTGTTTTTGTTATAGAGTATGGTGTCAAAACGTATCTTAAATACGAATTACTCGGCAGAAGACGAACGCCAGACAGGCAGACTATTATAGGGAAAATTCACACATGAAAATCCAGTCGATCCTATGAGATACATGATTTAAAAAACGATTTTTTTTGATTTGAATGATTCTTTCAATCAATCATAAATGCATGCAATTAAAATAGCTTCTTTTCTGTTGACGTGAAAGCATGTTACACCTTTGAATGACCAGTAATACAAGACTGAGTATATAAAGTTATCTCAGAACAACCCCCGTATACCTCCAAGACGATAAAACTAAGATAGGGGTCCAACGAGTATTCTCTCTAAAAACAAAAAACTTATGCACTTTCAGTTTCGTCCTGCAGAAGTATTTTCGTTCTCTTGAACGGGACCTGTTGTTATGAATGAAATTACAAGAAGAAGGTTGCTATAAATACTGTATTGCTCCAAAATGTATGAGCACGACGGATAAAAGACGAAGTAAATATTTTTTCCTCATACCTTCCCATAATAACAGCAGAAAGCTCCCTGATGTAAATAGAATTTATTGATTTAATACGGGGCTTAGAGTATCTTCTCAAAATAATCGTATTTTCGCTAGTTTGAGAAATATTGTAATAGAAATCGACTATAGTCATTAAACCCACTACTTTGAAACCGCTTTCTGATTGCTCAAAATTACTCCCCGGGAGCAAATTTTGATCCTCACGGGTCAATAATGAAATCGGGCCTAAGGGTCACATATATAGACATTCTTTGGGGATTGAGTGCCGTTTGAGAACCACGGGACAATAGCCCAGAAAGTGAAGGCAGGTTGGATCAGTGTTGAGCCTTAAAAGGGATAAGTGTAAGTTCAGTCTACAATGGACGGTGGGCACCCCCACCAAAAGATTGAGTGATTGAGTGCCTTTAGCCAGCGCAATTCAAGGTTATAAGTACAGGGGCACAAAGGGGACCAGTCGTCAAGTACGTCGTTGTGCTCATATGATCAGTTAGATGAAACATTATAACACCAGAATACCACAAAATAACGATAACAGGCTTGTTGGCTGTGGTCGCAGAATTCACGTGAAGTTCTCCGTAACTTTACTTTGGGACATGTCGTCAATTTAGCCTTGTGGCGATACACTGTAAAGCATCGCGTAGACAAAGGTTGCCTCTAAGAGCCGTATCGTCAGTCGTAAAACTTGATTTTTATCATCTGTTATATCAGCCTGAAATTTCGTAGAATTCAAAAAGAAAACATAACCTCACAACAGGAGAGCAGTGACGATGATACGGAACAGTAGAAATCTATACCCCAGCCATTCTGAAGGAGAGGAAAGGTGTCTTACAATTGTAGGAACGACTGACGATACGGCGCTAAGTCGCAATGAAACTGTACAAGTAGTAGTACCAAAATAAGTGGTCAAAGAAATTATAGCTATACTTTAATGTAGAGAATTCGATGGGAAGTTACTGTAATGGTCTAGTCTTGGACCAACCTCAAAATTACTATACTACCTGAAATTGTCAAATTTGCCCTTTGAGTCGTAAACAAAATAGCTATATGTCATGTTAAATTAATATAAAACCTGAAACGCATAGGTAAATAAAACATGTTTAAATACTATTTACGGTGATTGGACAGACTGAGGGAAAACATTTCAAATTTTGTAGGGACAGCGTGTAGAGCTGTGAACTGAAATACAACAAAAATGTAACACAAGCATCACGGTAGAACATATATTATGCTATTATGATGACTAAACGGCGGAGCATATTCTGCAGAAATTCAAAAAAGCTGCATAGCGAACTGACAGTCGGAAACAATTAAATTGTGATTGTCAAAGCTGTTTTAGTATTTACCTTTTCATTAGCCTTTTATACAGCTGTAGCACAGTATTTTGTTTCAATAATGTTTCAAATCATATCAAATTACATAAAGGCATGAGCGTATCAAAAATACTTCATTGTTAGTGCAACTGAATCAAAACCCTTCACATTTTCTTCGCGCATTGTCCTTGGATCCCAAATGGGAGAATTTCATTTCAGCTTGAAGTTTGAACTCAAAAAGATTATCGCCTGAGAATAATAATAATTCATTTATTTCCAACAGGAGTAACACCCGAGCACAGGAAATTTTACGTGTCTAATTAAGCATTATCTAAGAAAAATAATTTTTGATCTACCAAGCCTACCTTATAAACGTTTAATAGTCTGTTATGATGGTCGTGAAGTATGTCAGCCGTATTATAATAAATTGTATAATGTTATATGTTATAATTATATTTACTGCTGCTCTGCGCAAAATATTGATTCGTGGTGTGTCACAGTACAGGTAAAATGTAAGCTTATAACGACCAACTAATTTGGTAACGTGAAAACTGCTTTTGCTCAGTAGAAACTCACAACCTACATGACGATTCAATAATTTGTTCAGGAAGGCGAGAGCTTGATATTAAAATAAATAAATTCCAACCAGTGCATTTGAAATACCAGTATTTCAGAACTTTGCGTTATACAGACTCTAATTTACCAGGGATCTCATATAAAGGAGAGCCTACTAAAGAGACATATTTTAGCTTAGATCTAATATAACATTTTTTAACAGTTCACGTGAGAGGATCTAGGTCAACCTAGTAACAGTAACCCATTAGTCTTGATACAGATAAAACAATGTCTGATATATGACCATTAAATGAAAATTTGTTATAAAAAGTAACTCATAGATCTCTAAAATTTGTGTCTGTATCTGAAATTGTTCGATTGATAATTATTACCTATATATGACAAGATCCTACTTAGGACTGTATGTAACTATTATGCACTTCTTGACATTCAGTGTGAGGACATTTTTAGACCACAGCGAGTGAATTGCACAAAATATCTTTAGATCATTAACAACTAGTAAATGCATACAGGGGATTTATAATGACAGATCAGTAATGAAAATGAGTCCTAAATTGAATCCTTGCAGAACTCCAGACGTAGCTGTATAGTAGTAACTAGTAATAATTGTGCAAGTTTCAAACTTTATTCTATATATTTGCCTGACAATTGTGTTAGCCGCAATTTCAGTGAAAGTTTGTTTATCTCTTGGTTATGTATTTAATGATTGGCTTGTGAAACGCATAAATAGAGTATGCACTGCACACTTCAATTTCACACGATCAGCTATAAAGTAACGTAAACCTCCATGATTTAAGGCAAATATAAAAATAATTGTCAACTCGGAAAGCAAAGAGAGAAAGGAAGATTCCTTAGTCAATCTGTATGCTGGACATAGTAAGACAAAAACGTTTTCAGTATCCTCAAAATAAAGCGATATTTGCACCAATCAGAAGATATATACTCGTATATTGGTTTCATGCTAATAACAAGGTATCCTGATCCGTTATTTGGACATTGTGTTTAATACTAGCATACCGAACAATCACTGTGTTTCTTGTTCGCTGGCAGTGTTAAAAAATTGCTCGACTAAGATTGGCTTCTCATTTACTGCACGGAATATTGATAAAAAAAACATAAGCTATTACTTTGTGTCAGTCTCAAAATGTAAAACGCTGTATAAATCATATTTCATACATTTTCTTTATTTTAGATTCTAACTATATCAGTACTGATATCACTCAGTGATGGACAACTCTTCGGCACCAAGAATCAGTTGGAACACCTGAACAACTTCGCTCTTCTCACCAATGTCAACCCACAGAACGAGAAACCTATCAACATCAACAACCTCAGAAGCGACATATCAAACTACGTCTCCAGAAACATTTTTGATAATGCTGTAGCATTGTCTTCACAAACTTCACCTTTAAGGGTCCATATTCCTTTGAACAGCAACGAGATTGATCCTCTGGAGCAACCAAACTCGAGCTCGTTGAATCAACCGGGTGATAGCCAGTCGAATCAGCAGCAGCAGGAGAATCAATTCGCGTCACCATTCTTCAATCAACAGTTCCAGCCATTTGCAAATCAGCAGATCCAATCTTCTCCATTTGCTAACCAACAGGTTCAAGCTACGTCTCCATATTTCAACAACCAAGCTCAGTCTCAGTTTTTGAATCAACAATCTTTATCTCCATATTTCAACACCCAACAAGCTCAATCCCAATTCTTTAACCAACCAATTCAAGCAATTTCTCAACTCACAAATGGTCAGTTTCAACAATCCCACAACCAAATATCACAAGACCAAGTCATAGTACCACAGCCTTATGCTGTGAGGGTGCCACACCCAGTGCCAGTTCCTGTGCACATCAGGGTACCTGTGCCAGTTGATAGGCCCTACGCTGTACAGGTAACCAAAACGGTAGCAGTACCCGTGGAGAAGCCTGTGTATATCAAAGTACCTCAACCCATCGAAGTGCCAGTAGCCCAGCCTTATCCTGTTTCCGTACCACAGGCCGTGGAAGTTAAGGTTCCTTATCCTGTTTACGTAAGGTCACCGAACGGTTTACAGTTCCCAGAAATCATCTCTGGAAAACAGGGAATTGTTTCAATACAGTCGGATTCGAATCCCGTTACTGCTAGCAGCAAAAAAATCGAAGTTGCCACAACCGCACCAGTTACTAGTAACGCAAAAGACAAACCAGAAGATGTAGGCACTAAAGATAGGAACAAAAGAATACCAGCCGGTATAGGTCTAGTGCCTCCCTTTTACTCTCCACAATATTCGGATAGTCTGCTTAGCTCTTACGTTGAGAGCAAGAATGGTGGAGTATACGGGCTGAATAAATATCAAACTGTTCAATATCATAAAATTGGGTGATTCCCTGTTTCTTACTTACAGAGATAGAAAAAGCTCCATACAAATGATTTTATACAGAAAGTGTACAAATATTCTTTTCTCGAATTAAGAATGTTGTATAATTATTGATGCATTTATCTTTAGGTCATTTATAAAAATGTCTGTGATACCGCCTAATACTGAAATAAATTGTAAATGATAATACTGTTGTGTCATTCCTTCGACCAAGAAAAAGCTGAATGCCCATTCAAGCAAACCGAGGCGAAGAGAACCGCGGTAACACTTGTAGCTCGCCGCTTCTCTTCGCATGGCTCGAGTGCGCAAGATTTTATTTGTATACGTGTAAAGGAGCCCAGAGAAGAAACATATTTCTTTGAACTTAATTCCTAAAGATTCAAGAACTTGATGATTTCTGTTTGAAGAAGTAAGACTCTGAACACAGCTAAATGTATTTTTCAGATCTTAACAAGAACATGGAACAAAGTACCGAATTTTAAAATGAAGCATTTTCCAGAGCGTTTCATCAGAAAATCTATCTTTTATTAGAAAAAACTCCATATTTGTCCGAAACAATAAAGTACTACAAATGTCATTGGGTCAGTGAAACAACAAATAGTTTATGGGCAGAATATATGGCTACTGAACAAAAGCTTGATAAATTAAGATTACTAGGTGTATCCGAGCCCCTTCCCACTTCAGTTGACCCACTTCAAGATTTGTACCAAAATATGCCTTTATAAACTAAACATGACAAAACTACTTACTTCTAAAACAATTTATTTTCTCAAGAACATTTTAGATACACTCTAATCGTAAAAAATACATATTTGAAATCACTTAGACCTATAACTAATAGAACATCTGAACAGATAAACAATGTGCGAATAAATGCGCGAAGTTAACAAAGCAACAATTGAAAGATTACCATTGGGTAACATCACCTTTATTTTTTATTACGGCTGAAATTCTTTGGGGCATAGTGTTAACCAAGTTTTGGCAAAAATTTGGTGTAAAACAATCCCATATCTTTTGTCTCAGTTCGGTGATTGTACGAGCATGATGTTGTCGTAGAACCTTTTTCATCTCGTGACACAAGGTGTCAATAGGTGACAGATCTGAACTGCTAGAAACCCATTTCAAAAGTGGTACATTATTTTCTTCCATCCATTTTATAGCCTTTTTTGAGGTATGGCACGCTGCACCATCTTGCTGAAACACAAAATCTTGGCCGGATGTCAAACATTCTTCCATCACTGGTAAAAGCGATTCTTCTAAAATTGCCAAATATTTGTTTGTATCCACATTGCCATCAATATAATGAAGTTTTCCTACTCCTTTTGATGACATACTGCCCCAGACCATAATGGATGCTGGAAATTTCACTTTTCTCTTCAGACAGTCAACATGGAATGCTTCATTTTTTTTGCGAATAACTCTACTGCGACTGTCACCAACACAAACTTCGAATCGGGCCTCATCACTCCATTGTATTGCACACCATTGTTGAGGTGTCCATTGTCTATGTTCTTTAGCCCATCTAAGCCGATTTTTCTTTTGCAGTGGCTTTTCTTTGGCCTATAAACAAGTTGTGCAACTTTAGGGTTTTTACGTCACTTTTTTTTATAAGAAAACTTACCTTGCAAGTGCTAAATCCCAGCTTGTGGGCCTCTCTATGAGTTGTGGACCTCGAAATTTTGCTTCCAACAGCGTCACTCCACAGAGCACTTAATTGTAAATTATAATTGGCACGCCTGTTTTTCACGATTATTCTTCTTATTGCTCTTCGGTCGGCATTTGAGATATTACTTTTTTTCACATATCGTGGCTTAATATTAACTGAACCAGTTACGTTATATCTTCTAACAATATTTCTCACACTGTACCGCGATAGACTAACAAAGTTGCAATTTCTGAGTTTGATTTTCCAGAATTAAAATATTTAATTATCAGTAACCGAATTTTCTCATTAATAACCTTTCCTCTACCCATTTTGAAAACCTTAACTACCCAAAACTATTTTAAACGTATTCTGATAGCTGTGATTAATAAAAACAATTGTCATGACTTTTATTTTTCACAGCCACCCATGCGTAATAGACTTATTTTGCATTGAAATGAAAATAGGTTGATATGCTGTAACTGCAACATGTGTTATTTTTATGCTACAAATTTGATTAGGGAGTGATAAAGTTGGTGTTTTCTACTATTTATTATCAAAATATTCATTGGTAATATTTTAAACCTATAACACCCTGCTACATTTTTATTATTTGTGTTTGATAAGAAAAAAACTACGATTTCAATAGTTGGGCCAACTGAAGTGGGAAGGGGCTCGTATATATATATATATATATATATATATAGAATAAATAGTATTTATTGCATGTTATGTGTTCCACTTGACCACACCTGATATGTATGTTGTCATTAAATATGTGAAATGAATTGTATCAGAAGACGTCATCAATTTTAATACCATCACCATATTGATGAGGACAAAAAACTTGGATTTCTGTTTTAGCACATTCATGTACCGAATTTTCCAGATCGATAAAATTACATTAATTTAAGTTTGAGAATGACGGCCCTGATTGACTTCACTTTTGAAGATATCCAAGTCTTTTTTGATAGATAGACAAATTTCAATAGTTGGGCCAACTGAAGTGGAAGGGGCTCGTATACTGCATTAAGGGACTCAACAAAGGTATTTAATATTATACAGGGTATTTCATCAAACATTCATTATTTTTAAAATAGTAATGCTCAATAATAATAATAGTCACATATTACCGTACCATATTCGGATAGACTACTACGAAGTATGAAGACTCATACCTCACACCATATGACTGCGAAAGGAAAGGCTTTGCTGCCTGAGAGTGGCTAAAAATATTTCCTCTGTCAAAGAAGCGCAATGTAGATACGCCTGCAAAGGATATTTACGATTTGGCCTTCCCTGAAAAAAAATTGCTACTCCCCGCCCTCGAGAGAATTTTTGGGGCAGATACACTTTTGCTCTGCAAAAAGTTTTGAGAAAGGTACACCTCTACAAAAAGTTGTCTCTTGTCGATGGTCCTCCCTGAGAAAAATTCCTGTGTGCGCTTATGGCGATATATCAGCAATATTTTTAGAGCATCTCACTTCTAACAATCATCATTAGTTCTACGTCCATCAAAGGGACAAAGAAAGGTTTCATAGTTCTGGCTCTAGCTCTGGCTTTTACCAGTAAGGGAACCAGGTTTAAGTATTGACAGTAGTTTCGTAGGAAACGTTTTCGTAAATTCATAACCATAATCAGAAGACTCATTCAAGAAGGTGAAGAAAAATTCATATTTATGAACGTTATAGCTATCCAATAACAAAACCGTACAACCTAAAGAGAACTTCTAAAAAGGATCGCTGCAAGACGTGACTGATGATATTTATCTTTGGACAAGTGAGAACACAGGCCGACGGATCTTTCAGAATTTTCCACGTACCAGACGTCAATCTCAGGATCTTTTGAGTGTGTGTAGAGCCGGTGACTGTGACGGAAAACATTTTTTCGGCCGACCCCAATGCAAATTCGCCTTTACTGTTTGCATGATATTGAAATAAAAACTTTGCCTTGACTACTTATAGGATTCGGCCTATTTTTTAGGTCCAGATTTGTTTTTACTTTTGAGGTCAGTAAGATATCTCTCATCTGATATTTAAGGTCCGTCTGCGTCTCGTGTTTCCTACTTCCTATCGAGAAAGATCGGAAATTAGGGCAAGGTTAGGATGTATTTTTCAAATATTCTCCACTCCAAATCGACGCTCGAGCAAAATGTAGCAACTCGCATGTTTTTCAAACTAGTTAATTTTGCATCCTGATTGTACTTGATCGTTTTAGGTTGTTGGTAGTGTTCACTCTTATTCTGGCGTCCAGAAAGGATTCTGAAAGATACATGCGTCATTTACGAGAAAATGAACTTAGAAACCAACTTTGAAGAGTTAAGGTGTTTGATTCTGTTTCTGTCTCGCAGATCTTCAATTTCTTTTAGGCCTCTCTGATTTCAATTTTAATTGGGTGTCTTCAGGTGGAACACGTTAATCATTGTCCTCTGAAGCCATTAACACTTTCAAGTGAATCTCGTGCAGATACTTTTCATTAGCACAGCAGTATCAAATATCTACTTCGACACTGACAAAACTTTAGGTTCAAAAAACGCACTCGAATCGATTTATCTGTTTGGGAGATTGTTTTTCAGGGACTTAAACTTTAAACCAGTTATCCGGTTTAGTAATCAGAAAATTAAGCCCTGTCGTCTGATACCCCACTGATATAAGATCCCTAGAGAATAGAGCTTAAGGTCTTTTTAGTTCTGAAAATGTTTGTTTTCCGAAGATATTACGTACATCGTTATATTGTAAATACAGTGACATTAGAAGTACACCGAGAAAAAATAATTTCTTCAACTTGCTTTTTTGCAGCAATGTCAACGTTTTACCTTTGTTTTTGTTTATCTTTGTTAACATCTTATCTCTTAGTTATTGTGAGAGCTGAGTAGTACAGATATTTTTAGTTATAGCCGTTTCATTTACTAGTGTTAAGCTGTCCTATCGCGAAATTGGTCGCTGTGTTAATTGTACTGCAATGACGGTAATGCGTGTGTGTCGTGTGTGGATAGAAGAAGGTATAGAAACACTGGTCCACCGAGGCGTACCTCAGAGCGTCAAGATAGGCGCTTCAGGCAACTAGCCCTACCAGACCGTTTTGCTACTACGCGTCAGATTGCTGACCAATCGTTTGGAGAAGAAGGTAGACCTGTCACTATGCGTACACTCGAGCACCGCATTCGAGCCTTTGGACTTTTTTCATGCCGTCCACGATTAGTGCTTCCTCTGACTGTGGACCACTATCGTCAACGTTTGAACTGGAGCAGAGAACGTCAACACTGGGAGGCAGAATGGCATAATGTCATCTTTAGCGATGAATCGCAATTCTGTCAAGGTGCGCACTATGGTCCTAGAAGGGTAAGACGCCGTTGTGGAGAACGACGTGACATTGGATTTACTGTTGAAAGGCATGTACACTGGACTGTTGGAGTAATGGTTTGGGGGGCTATTGCCTATGGGAGCCGATCAACCCTCCTCTTTGTTCAAGGCAATATGACTGGTGTGGTCCTACAAACCACACGTCCTTTTTCGTACTACGGACTTTCTTCAAGAAGCATGCGTTAATGTATTGCCGTGGCCACCCGTTCACCAGATTTACATCCCATCGAACAGGTGTGGGATGTGATGGGGAGGAGACTACGTACTTTGCACCATCCGCCACGGTCTCTGCCACAGTTTATCCAAGAAGTTCGAGTTGCTTGGAATGAGGTGCCCCCCCAGACATCGATCATCTCATTTTGTCGATGCTTAGACGTATACAGGAGTGTATTCAGCTGCGGGGTCACCCAACTTATTATTATTTTTTTTTCCTGTTAGTTGTCAATAAAATTTCGTGATAAATGTTATCGTTTCATTCTTGACAACACTACTTCATTGCCAAAAAATCAAGTTGAAGAAATTATTTTTTCGCAGTATATGTGCTATTGTAAAGAAACATGATGTGTCGTGTCCTGATGATGCACCATAGGCGATCCGCTGTGGATACCAAAAAAACGTTTAACAAGTTAGTGTATTCTAACGCGCCTAGTCAAAGACCTTAATTGCTTGATTGCAACTGATGCATAGAGAATGTGGAACATATGCCAATGTCGGACCAGTGTCCATATATGATATAAATGTGTCACCCTTGGCTCCAACCCGTGACGCCGTTTTTGCATCTAACTAAAACATTCTAATAGCACCTCCCTAGATACTATCGGGTTGGATAACCTATTCAGGCATATTTCTTTCCCTCGGGTTGCTCGCCCACGTTCAACCTTCCATAACTTCCAAACAACCTAACCGACTTTCATTAAATATAGCTAAGAACCTCTTCAATAGACAAGGCCTTCGGTTAAAAAAATGGCGTTAAGTAGGTTGACTCGCAACGCTGCCATCGGTTCAGAAAGGATTCGGCACAAGTGCTCTGAGAAAATAATTACCTACGAAATGTAACGACAAAACGCAGTTTGAGCGATTTTCGTTTTGTTAATTTATTGCTCTTTGCCCAATTTGAAAAAAGTACAAATCTTTTTCGTCATAATAGTAGTTAGTAGTGATGTACATGTCATATAACATCCAAAAATGGGCTGAACCAAATCAAAATTGCCTCACAACTGTCCAGGTAAAAGCTCAACGTTGAGGTACGTGTTGTTGTTGCAGCAATTGTCTGGAACACTGGGACTGTATCGACCCCACCCGCTTTTAATTTTTTCACAGAAAAATACCAATAGCGTGAACTTCTATCTCGACTACAGACTATCAGATTTTGGAGTCCAAAAAATCGTAGACTTGCTCATTCTACCTAGTATGAATTCGTCAATTAATATTAGACATTTCATATGCATCGTATCTCAAACTACAACATTTAAATCCACGAATAGTTCATAAGTCTCTTCAAAACTTATTTGCAGTTTTCATTTTACATTAGCACTTCAAAATTACTTTTTCTAGATTTTGTGCAAGAGTGTGGCCCTGATCTAAATGAGAAATTTGAAATTCTAATACTTTTAGATATACAAATCATATATAAATTAATACATCACATAAAAAATCTGACGACCAAAAGTAGTTTTTCTGGGTTTCCCATTTGTGACCTGTAACGATTTAGGTACTAATTCATATACAATGAAACCAATCTAGTTGAAAAGGCCATTGTGGTCACAGCAGAGATCCCAGTCATCGCTTGCAAAAAATAAACTTGATTTAAATATTTGGTTTAACCTTCAGAACTCGTCGTATAAAAGCATATTTTTTCTAGCAAAATTAGCATTTATTGATTAGAAGCTTTGCTGGAGCCATGAAAATTCTATTGGTAAGTACAAACACACATTGTTATTTTGCTTTTTGTATAAAGTGTCCTTGAACGAAAGTGTGCTTATTTCATGTAACGCATCAATGCGCGAATATATTCACCATATTTCAAGTATTTCGGCTAGAATTTTCGACGCAATGCAGCTAGGGAAGCTACATAAGGATTAGCGCAGTGCATTTTAGTTGGGAGCATCGTGTAAACGGAAAACCTAATGTTGGCAACAGATTTGTCGGTTACGTGGATACAAGAACTTGCATGTAGCTGCATGTTCGTAAGGGAGACCAGTGTGTCGCCATATAGCTTCTAGTAAACTATAATATAATGGGTCGTCGGATTAATCAGTTTTCATGGTATAATACTACGCTGAAAGAGTGTTGTTATTGCGCAGACGTTAACCTTTTGGTATCAGTCATGAAATACGAATGCACTCTGATAAAGTACTTTTGGGAAAGCATTAGAATTGCAATACAGTTCTTAAATATATGCATAAAACAATTATTTTGTAATTGTGCCTCTACGAAAAGTTTATTTGACGAAATATTTATCTACGTTGCATTTTACCTTTTGAGATAGGGAGTGATAGATTTAGGTTGGCGAGTACCAACTAAGCGAAGGCAAATTAGTGTGTCGTAAGAAATGTATAAAATTGGCGAATTCAGTTCTGTATGTGAATGATGGAATAATAACAAATTCATATATTTTACTGCTAGTCTAGTTGTCTTAATCGATTTTCGTGACCCTAGATTGGGTTGAATATTGTTCATAGTAGAGACTGAAATTCATCACCTCGACGTTACTTTTCGATCTACTTGAGCTTTGAGGTATAGTCATGGTCTCAAGCTTTCCAGAAAATATCCTAAACGGAAGTTTACCATTGGTTTTTATTCGTCGGAATGCCGATCGCAAATTCTCAAAAAAAACTGCAATCTTATCCATCGATAAGGAACAGAAATCCCTTCTAGTAATGGAAACGAGACAAGAGAGAATAAATGTTATTAGTGTGAATAATATGTTAATGGAACACCTGAAATTTTAAGATTAAATGAAGCTAGAAATGTATGGATATCTCTTCTCTCTTTTCCAATTATTGATTACTAAGTGGTATTACCGTTTTAAATAGATCGTTTAGTTTGCGGTTTTTTTTTGAGAATGTGAGATCGACATTTCGATGAATAAAAAGCAACTATAAACTTTCGTTAAAGAAGTCTTCTGGTCAGACAATCATGGAGTTCTGTTATAATGTGTATTTAAATTTTACCAATCAAAATTAACGCAGATTTTGCATGGAATTGAAGAAGTCTCAGGAAAACAAATATGAATTCAGGTATTCAAGTACCATGAAGTGCATTCATTATTTCTTCTTTATTTTCGTTATGCGAATATTACATTCTACAGTGAACCTGTTATTATTGGAAGTTTATTATTTCGCTCATGTCAATTTTTCCAATATAGAAAATCGCCTGTGGATATATTTTAAATTATCAATTAGTTGAACTTCTACAGTGCAGATCTTTTAAGACTTTATATAGCGGTTTCAAAATAATTATATACTCTTTTTATATAGATGTCATTTAATTTTAATCTGCGTGTTCAAAATAAAAAATACAAAGCTTTGTTCTATTGGGAAGTAAAAATATTAAAACATTTTCATTGAGAACGGAAACTACAGGCTAGTTATTACAGTTAGTTGTTATTGAAACAATTAATTAACATTTTTGCAGTTTCTGAACACCGCGATTTAATTCTTAAGAAACTGAGACAGTTATACATTTAATAATAATAATATACATCTTTATTTATCCACAATTACATTGTAGTATAGCCAAATGTCTGACTTACATGGCGAAGTTTAGCATGCTGCTACTCTTACACTTAACTATATAGTCACTAGCAGATGTTCAAAAGTATACACCAGCCACAAACAGATTTGGTTCATTACATCGAAAATAAAAAATAAAAAAAAGGCATACTTTCCAAACCCGAGTACACCAAAAAATTATTAACCTGAATTAAAGACGGAAAAAAAGAAATGAATGATTACGTAAATTATATGTTTGGAGGGTTGAGTAATAATGTTTCAACTTTTTGTTGAAAGAAAGGTAATGAAAATTCTTTATATACTTTAGGAAGATCATTATAAATGAAATGTATTCCCTCAAGTAAGAGGGTTTAGACGTGAGCAGCAATTTGTGAACAAAAACTAAATAGTGATACTTGACCATGTCATTAATTTTTAACCAGTTTAGAACGGGATATTTCGCTGATACATGACCAAATTTACGTAAGCCAAAGATGAAACGTATACAATTGTTTTGAATAACTTGAATAACGTTTTTAGTGAAATTGTCTAAACAAGTATAGTATACGATATTTCAATAATTTAGTATACATATGAATAAGTTACTTGTTCAGTGCATACTCAATAAAACATCGCAGGTTTTATGTGCTTAAGCGCTGAATCACATCTACTAATTACTAATAGCCCAGAAATACTAGGCCTTTTTGGCATGTTGCAATTTTTAGCAATAAGAGATTTAACATTTTTTGAGTAATCCAAAATGAACTTCTGAATATGATAGTGCCTTTGATCAGTTTGCCTCGGAAACTATGATAATATTGTGCTGAGTTTTATTTGGAATAGGGAAGTTGAATCTTTTGAAAGACCATATCGAAAATTATTTAGAAAAGTAGGACAATGTCGCGGCACTACATCTCAATATTTCGTAAGCATATAGCACACTAAGCATAATGCCACAATATCCTATAAATGTTCTACGGAGATTAATATAGGGCCTGGAAGAACGCTGCTTGACATCGTTTTTTCCTAATAAACCTTTGAACGACACTGTATAAGTCTACAAAATGTTCACACTCTAGTAACTAATTGAGGCACTATCAATGTGTTCATGGGAAACAATTAGCGTATTAAGATCGCCAGGATCGACTAGCCACAACACAATACGGTTCATTTTTATAACACTGTCGGGCAACGATAACATTTTTGAGTAACGTCATCTGTAAGCTGAAAATATGTACTACTATTAATTGAAATTGAATTCAGAGATTTCAAAGGTGAGGGTCGAAGTTGAAACACTCTGTTAACCATATATTCAACACAAATAATTATAAGTAAAAACAGAATATTTTATTTTACCTTTAAGAATATTTTTCAAAATTACTCTTTCTCGATAAAAGTAATAACTTATAACGATGAATATTTATTCACAAATAATAGAATTACTACAAAGAAAACAAAATAGATAAAGATCATAATAGGTAATGAAGGGTGGAAGAGCAGTATTTATATCCTAAAGAGAATAAAAGCAGTATATTTTGAAAACTACTGCTTTAAACTTTGATAAATTGATTTACTGCTTTAATACTTAGAAACTAATTAATATGAAATACTACTAACTGAAAAAATAACTATTCTTGTTACGATCTTCAATTATATATTTTGTAATTATAATCATAAATTAAGGCATTGCAGTCAAAATTTAAAGAAGTACAACCCTTCGTAACGACTCTATACAATTATTACCTGCTGCACGCAGTTACCCCGAACAATTCTACGTGACAATGTGATAACGGCTTTATTATGCTTAAATCAAAGCCAACGATTCCATGGCATACGTTACCATGGAATGACCATAAACGCTCAGCATTATAATTAGTAAATTGTGTGAACCATCTAACAGTTGCGTGCTCGCAGATTAATTTATTTGAAAATCGGTGGTGGGAGAATGTCGACAATGCTGAAAACGGATTAAACGTGGCATAATTCACTTGCGCTTCGGTATATACATAAACTATCCCAAATATGACAAATCAATTAACTTGTCACCGAATTCGCTGTTGTGCCAACAGCTTGTCAGGATCTGTTTAGGCGTTTTGTGAGAGCTAAGCTTATGCTGTCAGGTGCGGCTGATATTCCGGGAATATTATATAAAAAATGGGGTCTAGTCGATCGACTCTGTATTTCTCACACAGTTCCATTATTAATTATATTTGTATTATGTTCGCTTTGATTCCAGACCTAGCACCATATGATCTATACTTCAAATCACAAAGCATATTCAAAAGCCTGCTACGTTAAATTTACTATATACAAAAAATCTAAAGTAGTGTGTCAAATATTCCTAACGACACTACTGGAATTTTCACCAGCCCGTACTAAAATATACGCCGCACGCCTATAGTCAGCATGTACCTTTGCCGCCAAGGTCAGTCAATTTACTGGTGTCTTCGGTTAGTGGGGCGGTCCCAGCATGAGAAGCGGGCAACGAAACTCTAGCTGTGTTGCTATGAGCATATTATTCAATTGTCGTGATTGGAACTTATTAACGTTTCATTTGGCATTCTATATACGTATTACTGATTTTTGTAGCTTATTAATAATAGACCCCCCCCCCTACAAAACTCTATCGCAATTATCAACCCTTACGGCAATTTTTCTGACAATGATCAGCAACCTCTGAAATGAACCGTAAGAGAACGAAGTATAGGCGATTTTTCTTTTTATCGTTTCTTTTTTTGTACCTCTGTTGCCACAGGGCCGATTTTCAAAAACGACACATCTTTTTCATTTTTGACATACTGGTAACTTAGTGTCTAAGACAGTCAGACATACAGACCGACGAAAATGAGTAATACCTTTTTTCTGGATGTACCTGCATATCATGTAACGTCCAAAAGCTATATCTCATTTTTTAAATTTTTCGCAATAGCGATGCTTCCTCGCCAATAAGCGTGGGAAGTAAAAATAATGAGGATTTAAAAACTTTATTCAATATTTTTTTTACAATGAAGCAGCTATTTGAAAACATTACTCAATGACTATGTATATCTTGCAATAAACCGGCTGATGAGGCAAAGACCAAATGCAGGAGTACCGCGACTGCTCAACAGAAGTTAAAAAGATTTTATTGATAAGAACCTTGAATTGACAGGTTAGAACTTGTAAAAGCCTATTCTATCATACTGACGAATATTCGCGTTATACTAGGAACAAATGAAAGGTTATAAGAGTCTGTACCGAATCATATGGCGTTAAAATAAAAAGCTGACCCCTGGCGGGTATGTCTAACAGGCCTAGAGTGCAGCGACATGCAAGAGGTTAGTCCAAATAAGCAAACTTAGACGGTATATCAGTAGGAAGAATCCAGACCATCGCTTGGCCATCGACGTGATTTTGAGACTATTTGCCATGTGCCGCATCAAATAAATTTGGTGGCAAAGACAATAGAACACCGAGAAAAATAATTTTATTTGAACTACTATACAGGTCGACTTTGAAGTTGAGTCATTAATTTTCAGATAATGATTGTAGAAGGAAGATAAACCAAAATATGTGTGTAAAAATAAAAAAAAATAAAAAAAAAATGTTACCTTGTTTTATAAAGTATCCTCCCGACAAGTATTTCAGTGCGGACCTGTGCGCCCAAAAGCATGTCACAAAAACTGTTCGAAATGATTTCCGTTTTGCTCGACGCACAGCTGGGTGCGTCTTAGCCATGTCTCTTTACAAGCACGCAATAAAATCACTGGTTGATTTCTGATCACTGTACTCATTTCCTCAATTCGAGCACGTAATTCTTCGCGTGTATTAACCGGTGTTTTATACACTAGAGTTTTTAGCCAACCCCACAAACAAAAGTCTAAAGGATTTAAGTCCGGAGACCTTGGCGGCTAAGGTACAAAACCGCCACGGCCGATCCAACGATTATTAAATTGTCTATTTAAAAATTCACGCACATTTCTTGCATAATGGGGTGGTGCCCCATCTTGTAAAAACCACATGTTTTGTCTAATATTTAAAGGCACATCTTCCAGTAAACCAGGCAAATTGTGTTGCAAGAAATCAAAATAATTTTCACCAGTTAAGCGATTTGGTAATTCAAAAGGCCCCACTAAAATTCCATTAACAATTCCCGCCCACAGGTTGATTGGTTCAAATCGCTGTTGAAAATTGGTTTCCCTTATTTCATGGGGATTTTCAATAGCCCAAACGTGAGAATTACGTGAATTAATAATTCCGTTTCTAGTAAAGAGGGCTTCATCACTCACTAAAATTTGATTTAAAAAATTGTCATCATTTTGATGTTTATTTAAAAGCCAATTGCAAAAGTCAACCCTTTGTTCATGATCTTCCGGTTGTAAGGCCTGCACTTTTTGTATGTGAAACGGATAGAACTGATTTTCACGTAGAGTTTTCCAAGTTTTATACTGACTAATCGCCAATTGAGTTGAAATTTTTCGGGTGCTTACTGTTGGATCATCACTTACTAATTCTAAAATTTGTTCTTCTAGTTCTATTTGATCGTGTGGTCTTGGAGCACCGGCATGATCTCCTCTGTGAGGTCTTAAGTCACCTGATTCACGAGCTCTTTGCACTACATTAACAAAGGCACGAGGGGTTGGTTGCACTCGATTGGGAAACCGATCCGCATAGATCCGTGATGCCGCGGCAGCATTTTGTAAAGACTCCCCGTAAATAAGAACCATGTCCACAAGTTCAGCATTTTCGTAAACATGTGCCATTTTTGATTTGAGCCTCGCAACAGACACGATTATTCACTTACGCGTTACCGACTACCGACTGATACTGACTGTATAACGTACAACTGAAGAAAATCATTGTAAAAATATCGTTCCAAATTCTTTCGCTTTTTTGTTTCCGATGCGATGAACGGATAAGGCGGATTATATCTGTTGTTGCCAAACACGAGAACATAATATCATTATTGAGACAGGGCGGTACTCAAACTTCCAAAGGGCTATAACTTTGTTACTTTAATTTTACCAGAAAAATGGTAAAGGAAAAAAACATTTCTTTTGATCAGATCTACTCACTGTTAAAATAAATGACTCAACTTCGAAGTCACCCTGTATATATATAAGAGGGCATGGAAAAAATCACTTCCCGAGTAAAATAAAAATATACATTTTCAGAAATTACAAGGTGGTATTTTTTCGGTTCAATTTAATTCATTCATTCAAAATGCTTTAATTATTGATCAAAATGAATCTCTGCGACAAATAAGATTTGTAAATTGCATAATAAAGAGGCGAGACACCTGCAGCAACTGATTGTAAATCTCATAATATGTAACTATCATCATGAATTCGAGCCGTTAGAAAGCCATAATTAATATCAAAATTCCAACGATATAGTGGGCTTTACCAGTGAAACCGGCGTTTTATGTTAGGGTCATTTCCATATACCTCTTTTCGATTAAATCCATAAATTATGGCCGCTTTGGTTGTTCTGATTTGCATATTATCCGAACTTTTACTTTCGCACAAATCGTCTCCTCTTAGGATTAATAGCGAGCTATAATGTTGATGAGCGCTGGATGTTTTTTCAGGTCTATTAATTATACTTAATGACATCTAAATCATTTGTCTATTATGGAGAATTTCTCATTATATCATTTGAGGAATCCTTATTACCAAATTATTTAAATTTGAGTGCTTTTGATTTTGCAAAAAAGTGCAGTCGGCAGAAATTTGCAATTAGCCTTGGCACAAAATAGCTCTGGAAACACTAAATAGTTAATTATAATCGAAATGTGCTTTCTATGAATTAATATCACCCTATTTAGAAGTACACAGACAGACACCAAGAACTTGACGAAAAGCTTTCGGTTAGTTTTTTCAGAGTTTCAATATGTTGTAGATCTCAACACGTAAAACAAAATTATCCATGGGTCCAAACTTTTTTCACGAGTAGCTTCCGAGATGCAGAATCTCCATCTTGGGTAGGACGGTATCTACCCTATTGTTGCAAGTTTGGTACAAGATATACATATAGCTTTTATACTGAGGGAATACATTTCTAAAATATTCGGAATTATAGATAGATTTATACTTTTATTGCAAATCTGGATAAGCCAAATACTTCTGTTTTGTTGAGTAGTTGTTGAGATAATAATTACGTATTTTGTCTTGAAGTAGGCAACCAGTTTCTCGTCCTATTTAATAACCATGGTACTAGATATTCTGTAAGATATACAGTCTTCGCTTGTTACTTAGTTTACTCATTCCTGAATTTGAATAGATGTAAAAAAATCTCACACGCGTTCATTATATATTTTTACACTTTAAATCCCACTCTTTGTAAGTTGTAACCTAGCTAAGTGTGTATATGACGTATTTAAGCAAAAAACTGATCAAATAACATAACAGTAATACGAAGCAATAAAAGAGAACTTTGATATCCAGCTCCGTAGTGGCACACACATTTTGAACTGGGTACTCTAAAGATTATCTATTGTAGTTATAGCTTTTTCTATTATGCAAAAATGTCCAGGAACTAAATATATTTGCAAAAATATATAATTTGAATAATACATTGACGCGCAAATGAATTCTTATTGAATATGTAACAAAGAAAAATTTAATGAAGAGTTTGATTTGGGACTTGCCAAGCATGAGCTTAACTCCGGATATCTAGTGGATTATAAACAAAAAAATCAAAATCTATGAGGAACCAAAGTATAGTAGTTCCCAGAAGTGAGTATTATCAAATATGTTTGATGTGCTTCACCGTCCTTAAATCATTAACCTCTAAGATACCTAAGAACTAAGTTTGAGTATAATAATTATAACTATAACAACGATTATTCTCTTATCGCTTGTAATATTTTTAAGCAGGATTATTGAAAAATGTAGTTTAGTATTTCTGGGCCTGAAACTAAATAAAAATAAGAAACAAGGTCTCCATAGCCGCAGGTCCTAGAATGCGTTTTTCTTAGACACGCCTCACTTCACTTCATGAGTTGTGCGTAACAAAAATCTCCCAAACGATTTATTCAGAATATTTGTGGCACATTTGGTTGTATACTCAATCAATCGTGATTTTACTTGTTGCAGTGGGCGTGCCTCCTCGGCCTTATTGCCTCTACTGTCAGCGAACAGCCTAAAACCAAGAAACCAAACGACAAGAGAAGCATAACCTTGAGTTCCGATCACATCTTTAACTCAGGCCATGGGTACGACTGGAACTCGGCTAATTCGTTTGGAGCATCAGGCCTAATTGACGGCGGCCTCAGCTCAAGCTATGGACTAAATGGTGTGGGCTATAAGAGCCTTGGCTTCGGTGGAAGCCTTGGTGTAAACCAGGCATCTCCCGCAATATCGTACTCCTCCAGCAATGGGCTGCTGAGTCATCATGGAGCTGGTTTAGTTACCAGTGGTGGTTATGGCTCGGGATTGGGGTAAGTATTTTCTATAGCGAACGATAGTTATTTATTTTACAAGAGAAATAAGCACTAGATTTTACCTTGAGGTTGTATTGTCTTCCCGCGCGGTGCTTAGAATTACCGATGTCGGAAGCGTATAAATATTCTACCGCCAAAAAATGGAGATATCCTCTCCCACACCCCCTACAGCCTCACATCCAGCTTTAACCCTTACAAATATTTTGTCTGAAAATGATCAAGAGCCTCTGAAATATCAAAAATCTAAGCTTGGGCGATTTATTGTTATTCCGTTTATTGCCTTTAAGTGTGCCATTACTGGATCGATTTTGAAAAACTATAATGCTTTTCGAAACATAACATCTAATTTTCGAAAATGTTTGCGATTACAATACCTTCTCGCCTGAGGCATGGAAGGTAAAAAAATCCCTAGAATAATCTAAGGAATACAATTTTTTTGCAAACACCCTGAACTTATTACCCTTCGTAATCTATTGCAGCTCGTATGCCTCATTACCCTACAGCTCAGTAGATTCATCAATAGGAACAAGCTTTGGATCTGCCTCCCATTTGGGAACGGCTGGTCTTTCCACTGGATATGAATATGGAGCTGGTCTTGGAACAGGAAATGCTCACTTTTACAATGCTGAATCTCTAGGATTGGGTCATAGTGGTTCATATGGTCTTGGCTTGGGATCAGTTGGCGGAGGTTAGTGTGAGAAATCAAGTAACTCT
Organism: Acanthoscelides obtectus; assembly: GCA_963669975.1. Classification (NCBI taxonomy): domain Eukaryota; kingdom Metazoa; phylum Arthropoda; class Insecta; order Coleoptera; family Chrysomelidae; genus Acanthoscelides; species Acanthoscelides obtectus. The sequence goes on along the minus strand of CAVLJG010000003.1, from coordinate 40,472,129 downwards.
CCCATACTTAAAATATATTAATAAGCTAACGTTATTTTTCAATGTGTTCTTACAGCAACAACTAACAGCGAATAACATCAAACGTGATATTCTATCGGTGCAAAGAATAAAGTATCTTGGAATATATGTCGACGCTTATCTCAGATGGAACGCCCACAATATGATAGGAAAGTTGCGCACAGTACTATACAATATCAGATATCTCAGTAAATTGTTGGGTATTCCACAGCTCTGTAACTTATATTATGGCCTAACTAAAACTCATCTCAGCTCAAGGGCGGATCCAGGATTTCGTCTAGGGGGGGGGGGCGCAAACGATATTTGAGGCTGGTCATTTTTTAACGTCAGTAGAACTTCTAGAATTTATCCTATTATTGCTCCTTAAATCCATTGTGTTCTATCTGGTCAAGGCTAGCTTGAAAAAAAAACATGTAAATTGCTCAGAAATCCTCAGAAAGCCAATATTTTATTATATGAGAACAAAATAAGTACGTGGCATTTATAATTAACTAGTATAATAATATTAAAGATTCAAACATTAAAAACTTCATTGCTCTGTTAACCGACAAAACAATAAATAAAACATTCTAAGGGGACCCCGAGACATATTCTAGTCCATTCCACACAAAACAATGTCTTTGACTGCGAAAACTAACATGATACCAAAAAATTCACATTATCATATGGACGCTAGACAAGACAAAGAAGGATGTCTGTAGATCTATAGATCGTGTCTTGAGACCGTCTCTAGACTGCCAATAGACAAATTGCGCAACGTGGTCTACTAGTATGTAATAAGCTTAAGGATTACGACTCTGAACTGCCCATTAAACAAATCAAGTAAATGATGCAAATACTGACACAATCAAGCACGTCTATTATAGCAGCAGGTGATAAAAATATCAATAGATATAGCCAGGACAGACAGTAATACAATGGTGTTAGATTGCAAAAGCAAATGTCAGACGTCTAGGGGGGGGGGGCGCCCCCCGCGCCACCTCTAAATCCGCCAGTGTCTCTGCTACGGTATTATCCCTGTTCGAACAGCTGTCGTCAAGCTGTCAGTGATCGTGTCCAAGGTCCCGGCACACAAATTCCGTTCATTCTGCTACACAATATAGACAGAATTTACAAGGCCGGATTCCAAACATTGTGACCGACAAGTCACCGACCACTGTACGAACAAACTGCCTGGGGAGCTGCAAATATCACATTTGTTCGGAACTTGGAAATTATCCAAAAAGCATTAACAAGACGATGTTTAAGAAGCCCTATATCCAATAGAGTTATTGTTCCAAGGATTACATATTTTTTATGCTCGTCAACTATACTTATACACCATACTGGTAAACGCTCATACTGACAGAAACAACATGAGAACAGCGAAGCATAATTATGACATACGGAAAAAGAATATTGTACGAGTCTCAAAACTAGGAAAAAATGTATTAGAAAGGTCGTATAGCTTTGTTTGAAGAATTACAACAAATAAACTCACCTGGACTATTTTAAAAGAAAGTAAAAAAAATTGATGACTTTACCAGGGTGTCATACAGACGAAATTATTGATCTGAAAAATAAATGAAATGCCAAAGAAAACAAAAAACTATATTAGACAATATTCACGAATATAACTTACACCCGAATGGAGATACTAGAGTAAAAAAAACATATTGCATTGGATTGATATTAGTATATGTTTTGTAATACTTTTTTACCCGCGCACAAGGGTCATCCTTCATCGGGGTTTTCATTTATTCGTATTGTTGCAAATATTTTTTGAGTATAGTGTATAGTTTGAGGATCAATAAATATTATTATTATTATAATTATTATTATTAATGTTCTACAATGTTATATCACCTATCTCGCAACTTTAAAAGCCAATACCTACGAAAAAATGATATCGGATTACGGACGTCCTTTTCGTTAAATGCCATATTTCTCCGGTTACTTTAGACGGAGATATTTAAGAATGTTCGAATAAGATTCATTAGAGCAACCCAGTGTCTAAAAGCTTTAAGTACAAGCTTACTCATTCAGATAAAACTTTCTGCGATAGATAAGTAAAAATCCATCACCGTTGTAAATTCAGCATACCATAACTTCGAAACCGCACTTATAAAGTCTGTGTCTCGTACGTTACTATCTCAAAAATTTTGTTCAAAAAAGGCGAAACTTCTAATATTTCTTGTATATTGCAGGTGCTGTTAAGGAGACTCATCAATACCGACAAGTAAACCAACATGTTCCTGTCTCCATACCACATCCAGTTCCTGTACCGATCACCAGAACTGTGAGTGTGCCACACCCAGTAAAGGTTGACGTTCCTCAACCTTACCCAGTACCAGTCAAAGTTTCAGTACCAGTGGACGTACCAAAGCCGTACGCAGTTAAGGTTCCACAACCTGTGCCTGTTGCTCAACCAGTTAAGTACGTAGAACCATCTTTCAAAGTGACCAAAAAAGGCGGAAAGTCGCAGATTTCGGAAAATCTGTATTCATTTTGCGTATTCTTGGAGTGAAATGCACAGAATCTTGGTTAGCGTATTTAGGAACAATTGAAACATTTTTAAGAAGGTGGTAAGGAACATCAACATGTACGAGAATGACCTTTTAGTCTTTTTTTGTAACCGATAAAGTACTCTGAACATCTTTTAGATTCAATTTAATACCAGTGGATATGTTTTGTCTGATGCATGTTCCTGCAGGGCAAATATAGAGAGATAGCAAAAGTAGTCTACTATGTGGTGTTGGTATGTACTTACCACAACCCACATTTTTCATTAACACGCTTTTATTAGCTTTGCCTGTATGTATCTTTGTAACGGAATCTTTGAGCATCATTTTCACCAATTTCCAGAAGTTTGATTAATATGAAACTTCGCACACGTATCAAGGACCGATGACAATGCAATATTGATAACAGTTTTCTATTATCCTGATAAGTAAAATTCTGCAAAAAGCAGATATTTTAATAAAAAGCCACGGATTTTAAATGCCGTTTTACGAATAGTAAAACTACAAGCCTCTGTAGCTCAGTGTCACAGCACTGGTCTTGTAAACCAGGGGTTGTGAGATGAATCCTCACAGGAGCAGATTGTGGTATATCTTTTTTTTTTATTTTTTAGTCGGTATTCCGATTGAAGAAATTGATTACCCTAAGTTAACATAAAAAGCCCCATGCAACAGTGAAGCTTTAAGTGGAATGATTAGATTACGAAATGATTCGTAAGACATTTCAATACCACATGTCCACAAAAAACTAATTGATAAATCGAAGTAAAAATGAAAAATAAATAATAGTTTAAAAAACTAAATAAACACACCTTTATAGCTAATCGAACTAAAAAGTAGAGAATAATTTTTAATTACAAAGGGTTTATATTACAGTAGTGTATGGTCGAACAATCAATCGTAACTAAAGACCTCAAAATAAAATTATAATAGAATTTAAGTTATTAAGAGAATAATTCAATTCAGAGTAAAAAGTATGGGGTGCATTTTAATACATTTTCATAATTCTTCTCTCATAGATAGTTGCCGATAGAATGATTTTAACATTTAATATATCAATCACCCCACGCTTTTTACTCTGAATTGAATTATTCTGTTAATAACTTGAGTTATATTATAATTTTATTTTGAGGTCATTAATTATGATTGATCGTTCGACGATCTACTACTGTAATATAAACTCTTTGTAATTAAAAATTGTTTTCTACTTTTTAGTTCATTTAGTAGTAAAAGCGTGTTTTTAATTTTTTTAAACTTCTATTTATTTATTAATCAAAAACTGGGCTTTGTTCGAAGGTTCTAATAAAACACGAATATCGGTTTTGGCTGCGGCCGGAAAATTGGACTTCGCTCTTATAGAAAAAGCAAGACGAACTAATTGACGCAGAGATACAAGAGTCTTTGAGGTTTGATCCAGATTGAAGAACACATTGTTTTACCTATAAGTCACAGATTGCACAGAAATAATGATGCTTATATTTGGTGTTTTTCCCAAGAAATCTCACGGCATTTGGAGCATATTGTTAAAGTTCATGGAAACGAGCCGTGCCTATGGCAAGTTCACTGAAAAATTCTCTCATGAGAGAAATCAAACGTGAAGCACCATAAACTAATTGAGAAATTTAGGAAAATTGAGATAAACGCCGCGAATGACAACGTAATAAAAAGAAAGCCTTGGAAATACCTGAGAGTGAGTTTGTATTAGCGATTTTTAGTACATTGCGAAGCAATAGTCATTATCAAATTTCAAATCTGGCCGTTTGTCAATACCCTGAGTTGTGGCAAATTCCACACTGCGTGTGTGTAATGTCCTAACTCCTAACAAGGAACACGCTCTCCTTGAAGATCTCCTGAACTTGTACTTTGGACATGATGATGATTGATTGAAGGTGCACATGAATCCTTACTGAAAGTAACCCGGCCCGTTTGTTCAGTCGCTGGTTAGCCGTTACCGTGTTTGGTGCATTTTATTATGCTCGAAGTTTGTCGTGTCATCCGCGACCCTTGTCACTGTCAGACAAAAAAGTCAGGCATCATAACTTTCTGGTTAACCAGTAGATGGTCTTCTCGTTAAAGTTAATTACCGTTTTACAACAAACCGGGCAATGACAAGAACGTTTTGAGAGCTTACTTTTCGTTAAATAACAGATCACAGTTAAACTGGACTTGGATTTCTGGAGTTCGTGTGTAAATCATTTGGCAATGTAAGACTACACTACACAGTAATGGAATGTAGATTGACAGATGAAATTTTACTCTGGAATACTGCGTGTTTGAGAACGCCTAAATTATTACCGAGGCATGTAATGGCATTTGATGACAGCTCACACATTTCTAACCACGCTTACTGCAACCTTTTTTCATTGCAAGAAACACTATGGACATGTTGTAGCCGATTTATTGTGAAAAATATAACATTCTGCCAATTTTAAGCCCTTACCATACAACCATAAGAATGACAAGAAAGTGGCAACACTCTTATTCTCAAGATTTTGAACACGGGAAAAATCGCACTGGCGTTCCAGAAGGTTTACTTTGTTCTATTTCTGAACGCGTGGAACAGATACGTCAAACAATTCGAACGCTGAAATTGTTCCAGCACAAAGTACACTACAATTCACAATTTACGAACGCAGCCCTGGGCCTTATCGTCATGTCAAAAAGTTTTACGTAGAATTTCTACGCTTTTAAATCAATAAAACCTACAGTGTCTATTTACACATAATTTCAGGGTACCTGTCGATGTACCGAAGCCCTACCCCGTATACCACACTAAACAAGTGAAGGTAGAAGTAGAAAAGCCAGTATTCGTGAAACAAGCTGTAGAAGTTAAAGTACCAGTCCCAAAGCCCTACCCTGTAGAAGTACCAACTCCTGTCCACATTAGAGTGCCACACCCAGTCTTGATTAAGGAAGCTCAGTACATCAACACTGGTGATGCGGGTTTAAGTAACTACAGATTCGATGCTGCCAACTATGGTCTGAATACAGCATCTGCTGGGTTGGCTAGCTCTAACTTTGGATTGAACACGGCAAACTTAGGGTTAGCTGGAACTGGTTATGGACTCAACACAGCAACTCTCGGAGGTAACTATACGTTTCATAAGCCCTTTGAGTTCTAAGCTATCGTCAGTGGTTCCTACAATTATTGTATGACGCCTTTATGGGCTGCTTGATATTCATAGTCTTTTCTCTCCTTCAGAAAGGCTGGGATATTTCTAGAATTCTATTCTGTGTCAGCGTAAGCGCTCTCCTATTGTAAAGTTATGTTTTCTTTTTGACTTGTAGGAAATTTCTGGCAGATAAAACATATCATATAAATCAAAAGCATGAAAAAGTTGATGCAAATTTCTAATGAACGAACTATCGCTATTTCTTTCCGATACTTGGATAACAATTTAGATAATTTAGACAAGTGTTGTCAAATACCTACCATCGCGAAATAAGCCCAGAACCAGTGGTTTCATGTTTTTTAAAAGAATGTTTTGTATCAATTAAATTATGCTTCATATGATTATTATCACAAAGCTTTTTAAGGCTCATCATTTATGCTCCCATTTTTAGGAATCGGTTGTGACATCCCTCTGACCAGTGGAGCCGCATTCCATAGCTTTGGAGGAAACACTGGATTTGGATCCGGAGCATTCGGTGGTAGCGCTGGCAGCTTCCACAACCTTGGAGGAGCCACCAACTTTGGAGCAAGTGGAGCCATCAGTGATTTTAGTGCAATAAATTATGCTCCACTGGGAACCACTGGGACTTTCTCTTCTGACCCAAGCGGATTTACTTCTGGATTTGTTGGAAGTGGATTCAACTTTGCAGGAGCAACAGCAGGTATTGCCACAATAAAATCGACTACTTGGACCAGTCAAACCAGACAGTATTGACAAAGTACTAACTCCAGATAAGAAACATAAGGTGTTTAACTGCTGTCATTTGAAGAATGCATTCAACTGATATTTTAAACACTTTAAACCTTCCAGTTACGAGAGATTAACGATGCTAAAGATAACGGTGCAATAACTAAAACAATTAAAGCAGGTGGAGATCTACCATCCTAAGATACATACTAAAACATATTTTGATTATGCCACTTACGAAACAAAAGAGTCAGCAATCGGTTAACAATTTTTCAATTTTAGCTTCAAGCCATACACAAAACATCGACAGTGTCACAATAGTATTACAGTAGAACCCCGCTAATCCGCCCTCGGGTAATTCGCCTCCTCGCTTAATCCGACCATGCCGTCGCTAATCAATGTTTGTTTACATTTCCAGTATGTACATCGCTTTATTCAAATCGTTTAAGTCGAATCCTGTCGATGACGCCACAAATGAAAAAGGTACAAAGTGAAACAGAAGCAGTACCAGATAAAAGTGGTGGTAACCAACAAATAACGACGGCAGTAATAAGTGACGAGGAACAAGATTTAGGGCCGTATCGTCAGTCGCTCCTAGAATTGTAGGCTGCCTTTATGGCTTCCTACAAATATATATTTGCCCCAAATTGTTTATGCTTTTGCTTTATATCTTCTGTTGTATCAGCCTGAAATTTACTAATTCAAAAAGAGAGTCTAACCTCAGAAAAAGAAGAGCTGAAGCTTACACGGACCAGTAGAAATCTAGCCTTTACGAAGGAGAGAAAAGGCTATCAAAATCAAGCAGGCCATAAGGGCAACCTACAATTGTAGGGACGACTGACGATATGGCCCTTAGACACACCGACAATGTTGAGGGATTTACAAACTTTACAACCGGAAATTGAAGCCCGTGACGACAGCGAGTGGGTCGCAACAGCGGATGTCGACTGGACAACATAAGAAGTATTCACTGATGAACAGATTATTGGAACTTTAATGCAAGCAGATGACCAAGAGAAAGATGATGTTGATGATGAAGATGTCAAACCCACAACACGACTATCACATACAGAAGCGAAAAATGCGTTTGATGTGGCCTTTCAGTACAGTGAACAAAGTCCCGTGTCTAGCCCAATAGACATTTTGAGGATCCGGAAATCGAGGAATATTGCTGCGAAGTCGAGATTGTCGTCTGCCAAGCAAAACGACATTACGGACTTCTTTAGACCGACGCAAGATAATTAAATTCAGTGATAATAATCTTGCGATAATCTCTTAATGCATTTTTTTAGTTTAAACTATAGTATTATCAAGTTTTTATGTCAATAAATGTTCTCCTCTGATAATCCGAGCTTTTTAGTGCTCCGACCATACTCTTGGTCCCGTAGGTGATCGATTAGCGGGGTTCTACTGTATCAGAATTCATTTTAAATACTAAGGTTTGTTCATATGTTGAGTAAAATAATTTATGTATTGGATCATAATTAGGATATCGAGAAGAAAACTCAACTACTCATACCTTTTCGAGAATGATAGCTAAATATTTTTAGTGAACAAGGACGCAGGCATGTTGTGCTCCAATCAATGCAAAGGCCTTCAACTTTACCTGTCATGAAATTCTACATTAAAAGGTTACATTTACATCAGGATGTGACGCAATGATCACTGGTGGATCTACTATTGCTCTTAGTTTATTGTATAAGTATTAAAAATACTGGAAACGTTATTTTTTTAAGGATTTCTAATGGCTTCAAAATATTTTTATTTGTGTACAAAATAAATGACATAAATGCTCTTACAGATAGCGGTCTACACCATGAAGGCGACACAGTTTCCGTAACATCGTCGGAAGCAAGGGCATCAGTAGGATCCGTGGGATCAGTGGAAGCAACAGGATCAGTTGACTCAGATAACTCCCCCTCTACACCCGCCTCGGACATCGGAGACCTTCCCAAGTCAATCGATGTTGGCGCATCGGCAAATTCCGATGACAGCAGCAGCAACAATATTGAAGTGGTTAAAGTAAACGATGGTTCCGATAAAAAATAGATGCGATAGTTGCGGTCATCTGTGATTTCCTTGTTTTGTAATTGTATGAGCGTGGTGAATTAAATAGAAGTTTTAGTTTTTATATGATTGTTTTTCTCGAATAGAGCGTAGCATATCTGGCCAAAACTAATGAAAGTTTTGTAAAGATGAGAATATTAGCCAGAAATAAAAGATAGATGTGGTGAATTTTTCCTACCTGCACTGTCTGGTGCCTTCTGATGACCTTAATTTATTTAATTTAGTTTTTCTTCTTTAGATTGTTGTTTTCATTATTGATTCATAAATTAAACAGGATATGGGTATTGTCGACTCTGCTGGCTCATACGTACCTTTTTGTCCAAGTTTCTCATGATCATTTTGCATTGGGCTGAATTTAGGTAGAAAGAAGCCCACTCAAACGCGAGCATTGGAAAGGAAGTACAGAGCTGCATTAACGAAGTTCAACCATATTAATGCAAACTGGTTATTAAAAGTTTCGACAAAAGATCGCGTATGTGCCAGCAAAGCCAAGGAGTCAATTTACCTTACAAACATGTGTTATGTATGATTCGAAAAAATTTAAAGGAAAAGCTTCTTCATTTGAATTTATTTAAATCCTGCGTAAATTCTGGTACACCCTTTGGATTCAAAGCAAGAAAACCTAAAATTTACCGTGATTTTATGGCTTAAAATGAAAAGCGAATAACACATTCGATTGCTCCTCAAATAGTTAACCAGCTGGTTGATTCTAATTCAGAATCTTCGTGGATTTAAAGTCAGTCTCGATCCAAGTCCATACATCCCAGAGAACCGTCAGTTAGAATGCATGTCACATAGTTCCATATTGTAACATAAAACACGAAAAACACTAATCTCGCAACTCAATGAATCATCTTGACCATGACATGTCAGTATCTGAATGTTTTTACGCTTTACTAATTATTATTACACAAAATGTTGATCATCAACATGGAGACGTTAGAGCTGAAACTGTATCGAATAGTTCAGAGGGACTAAAAATAATTTAATTAGCATCAAAATGGAGCTATTAGTGGTACATCGTCAGTCATTCTATATTCTGAGGCATAATTAGGGACTAGATATAGGGAATACCTCGTGTAAAGTGAACATTTACTGGTCCTGATTAGTTGGAGAAGGTGAATATATAATAGATAGATTTTCGGTAATGCGGGTAGCCGTAGTAATGAGGGACCCTAACAGCAACTAACGGGTGATAGGTCATTCTGAGGCATTGATTTTAACCTGCAGAGCCTTTTCGTCATAGCAAAGTAGCTATAAGGAGCAAATTATAGATTTCTGAGAATTTTTAAAATATCATAGGACAAATTCATACATTACTTTTATTTAGGCTATTTCGAAAGTAAAATATTATTATTACTTGTAAAAGTTGAGACTGTTGAGCCTTAAAACCCTAGAGCAATCAACCTCAAGAAGGCTTCAAACTGAATCTCAAAATTATATAGTATCGGACTCTCTAATTTCGTAACGCTGCTGATCACTTCGTTCTGATGAATATACCATTCTCAACAATATTCCGAAAAACAATCCTCATTAGGGTAAAATTACTGTGGAAATTTTCCGGATCTCTTTATGTCAAACAGTAGGTATTACCATTATTTATAAGTTCAACATACCATACGGAGTGGTCCTAGTAGCTTACCTGGAACAAAACAATGAATAAGAAACTGACATATTTTCAAAGAAGCTTAAATTATTTGAGCTGGCCGAATTATTATTTCGAAAACACCATAATTAAGTCTTAGCTGTATGATTTTAAAACGCGCTTGTGGAAAATGCTGTATCATAGCTATTTAGACTTACTCAAAATATAGTGGTTTTAAGGTTTAGCTCGGTCAAATCAATGTTGAGCATTTTTCATTTCATCTTAACATTCAACGTAGATTTGGCATTGAAAACTATCAGTTCACTAGCTTGAGCGTGTACTCCAAAAACGTACGGAGCAAATTTTATGGATAAACTTTGCGGCTGCAAGGTACTTTGACAAAGCATCGGAAATTTGAACAACACAAACGAAGATTTGTTCGCTTTCGTTGGTTTTCAAGGAGGGAGGACAAATATTGTAGGAAATTTCTAGTTGTAAAACTTCCGATTACAATATATGCATAGTCTGTCATGTAAAACGCAATTTGATTAAAATGAAGATGCACATCAAGAGGATGTAAAAAAATAAGAAGCACTTTCTAACATGCGACCTACGTATCAGCAGTTCCCTTTTCTTTCCACTACAACACGAAACTTCTAGTTCTGTTCGAGACAAATCTGGACGACTGTGAATGAGAACATCAAATCTGTTACAAAAATAAGAGTAATCTTGGAAATTCTGGAGATACAAAGCAGGAACTTTGAATAACATATACTGAGCATTCTGTACCCGCTTTGTTTTCCAACACTTTGGATTCATAGTTTTGATGGATCGAGATTTGCGAAACAAAACCCGACAAATTACATTTTTTTGAAAAAGAAAATAATTAGGTTACCTAGATATTTGAGAAATCCGTACAGGCAGCATTCTGAGCACACCCTGTATACTAACTCTGTTAAGACAGTCCGATCCACAATTGCGATTTGTTTGCCTCATTACATTTTGCATTTCAGTATGAAATTATTTTTAATTCCTTAACCGTGCGAAAACTAAATATTTATATCTAAACAGGAGTATAAACAATCCTTGATGAAAAAAGTTTCTTTGAGTCGTCTTGTTTTAAAGTGGTATATAAGGAAATATGTTTTTGGAATGTCGTAACCTATTTGTCCGATTTCCAAAGAGACAGAATGTTTTAATTTTTTTATGAAAAATAACGTACCAATTTAGCGTGTGAAAGCGTTTGTGGTTCATATCGGCGAGGAAAATTCGGATATATCGCAATCAAATGTTCTAAGAACTAACCTAGCATGTTACTTCACAGCCTGGTGATGTTGTCTGGAATACAGGTGTTTTGGGATAAACAATTAGAATGTCTCAAAAACTAATTTACCGATCGACTACAGTCATGTTGTGGTGATTTTAAAGTGTCAGTTTAGCTAGGCTTTTGGTCATAACTTTTTTGCTTTTGATTGGATCTTTTTATGTGTATTCTCGGTTTGTAGGTATGTTAAGTAACCAAAAATCCTATTGGATGAGCTTTTTGGTTCATTCAAACGCTTTCGATTGATTCCTAAAAAACCGCGCCGCCTCAGTCGTTATTGGTCAATAAAAAGTTTTCCCGCACAAATTGAGCTATCAAATTTATGTGCCCTGAGTAACTTACATTGGATAAACCAAACATTACAATTAGTTCGAGGAACTTTGCTATTATGATTGGACTAGTGCGGCAGAATTGTATTAAGACAACTAGGAAGATGGAATCCAAAGAGAATGTAGAACAGAAGTGAAATAAGAGAGTTTTCATTAAGTATGTACATGTCAGGCAGCGAGGACTAAATGATTAATGTCAATCCTTCTACTCGCATATGCTCGATGGAAGAGTTGGTAAGAATTTCATTCAATTCTCCATGTTATTTCAAATTGACTGTAAAGGTATAAAAAACGATAAAGAGTATCATAGACAAATTTTTGATACATCTGCATGGGTATTACGTATCTTGTCGGTGACATTGTGTCGTTTTTTTTTGATATTTCGTATGTTTTTCTACAAGATGTTAACTTAGTACCAGCTGATGTACATTTGTTGTGAACTCGTTTTTAGCTGCAGGTGTTGCTTAAACGTCAGGAAATAGCGAGCAAACGTGAAATGAACTATTTGATGACATTTCGTCATAATTCCGTACCAGCCAACGGCTCATAAAATATACACCCAAACCTTCATGGATTCGATATGTCTGCTTTCCGTCTGTGTAAGCATGACCAACCACAGACAACGCTGTTTCGTGCTCTCAGTGCGGTATAGGTCGAGTTTTGGAGCTAGACAAACGGAAAGCGAAACTCAAAAACTTTTCAGCACCGTAATTAGATGAGAAATCAAACTATCGCCGCATGCTAATAGTGTGCCAAGTTGATTTCATCCCCAACCCATACGTTGAAAATGACAGAAAAACCCTACGTCTTCTAGGTTATAAGTGGTCAGCGGCTGTACTATGCACCGATAAATGTAGCAGCACCATCAGGGTCGACCTCTCAAGTAGTCATAATACAATCTGTCTCTTTTTAGGCATCATTATGCATAAAAAGCCATTGCTGGTTTGCTTCGTATATATTTTGTAATGCCGGCTACTTGTCAGGTCGGCCGTGATGGCGACACGAAATCTATTTGTAACGTACATAGTGCAGATGTCTAGCAATTATAAGCCAGGAAACGTAGGGGTAAGGGTGTTTGTGTGATCCTCACGGTATTGATTGCCAGTGTTGTGGGAATAAAAGTAACATAAATAGCACAAATAGTGAAAAATACATAAGGAGCGTCTCAGAACTCCCAGAAGTCACGTATAGAAGGAAACGATCCATTTTCAATCACGATCAGTTGCGTAGAGTGCTGTAACACTCCGTTATACAACTTATAACCTGCAGCAAGGTCCAAAAGCACAGCTATAAGTCACGCGCTGCTACATTTTCACGGACATTAGAAACCACGCAGATGAAATTTATGTGATTCATTGAACGACAAAGATGTGTTTATGGTTCTTCTGCTCCTCTCTACTCTCACCTTCCCTTTCATTTTTATTGGATCGCATTTCGGAGCGAAGCGCGATGACCAGAACAGAGAGCACAGGTCGAATTACTTTCGCTTTCCGGATTGAATACAATTATCTTTTATTAGAATTGGAGATGATAGATTTGACACACTTCTCACAAAAATGTATGGTCAGCAATGTAGACTCAAAATTCCGAAGAGAAGACGTCAAAGTTGTGGTACTGCTGCCCTATGGCGGAATTACCCAATATTTCTACAGGATGTGGCCAAAATCGGTACCGCTGTTTGTTATAGAATAAAAAATAAATATGACAAATATCTGAAAGTATCATTTGAAGGCGTACAACTTTACTTCTTAATGCCAAGTATCATTTACTTAGAAACGGCAATTTCTAAAATGCTTACCTATTATGTTTGTAAAATAGGTGTACACTAGTAAAAAAAAATTGTTCTTAAGCAGGGATACTGAAAGTATTTAAAACCGATAGATAGTTTTCAACTCCTTATCGACAGAAATCACAGGCGTACATTTCTTATTTTGCTCCCTCCATTTTTCCACTTTATTTTATTTCGAAAAGCATCAACAGCTTCAACCATTCTAGAAGGTCTCTATATCTTTGTATTAGTTTTTTACAATATCCTTTTCAAACTTGGAATGGGATTTTAAGAAAATAGTGGATCATACATTTAGGCAACTGAAAGTGGTAAGGTTTGCACGACTAAAACGAAAAGCTATTCATTAGAAAGATGAACCTACGATCTAGCTGTTTGAGAAAAAAATTAGGTGTCAAGGCGTTCTTGCAAATATCGAAGAATAAAAATGAAAACTTAAGCTACTATTTACACTTGGCGATAATGAAGTTTCAGAGAACGCAAAACCTCTGAGACTAAGAGTTCGATTCTTGAAATGAGGAAATAGAATAACTGAGAGAAGATGGGCGTGGTGATCTTACCTTTCGATTCACTGTGTTCCTGAACACTGATAGAATAATCGCTCCTCGACTCATTCTCATCGTTCTCAACTCTAAAGGAAAAATTAACTTTGTAATGGAACGTTTAATGATGTGAAGAACCAAGGTACATGTCGGACTGAACTTGTTTGGTATATTCTTTCATATCGAGGTAACCGCGTAGGCAGAAGCCTAAATACCAGGGCACCGTGGCTGCAATAAGGAGCTTGAAGAAACTTTATTAATCCACTTTTTTAACCGTCCTATGGTAGTAGAACTGGGAAAAGCCTCCTCAGGTTTATTGTTTTACATTTCGATACCGTAAACAAAGTAGCGGTCTTATCGGCTATTTCTAGATGTGCGGAGCTCAACACGGTTATGATGTGAGGACGAGCTAGATCGCCGATGGCCAATAGGTGTGAAAGGGTCCCGAGACTGTCTGTTAGATGAGAGTCGGACAGCTCTCCTTTAAACAGCATCGAGCATGGCCAACGTAGTCGTGGCGGCACCACCCCAAACATGTGAGCAGTATTTGAGACTAGGTATCATTTTGGCCTTCTACGTCTTCTACAGAGCAAGACGGTTATGTGGACAAAAGTATGTCTTACCTTAAATAAATAGCTTAGCTTCTTCCAAGTAGCTGCCGCTATTGACGAGATGTGTTCGTGCCAGACTAAGTCCTCGGTAATCTGTACCCAAACCAAGCGAAACGAACGGATCTATGGTAGAACTCGACCATTCATCGAGACCCGATGAGCGCTATGAAGCTTCTTGTTAGTCAAGGTACCGTACTGTGTATTGGAAGCATTAAACTGTTCTGGATTGTTGCGTCCCCAAGAAGTGATAACTCGGCTCTCGTCAGAGAGGAAGTCTCTGCTAGTCTTCTTTCCTCCAGCTCAGCAGCAGAGTGCTGTCATCAGCAAAGCTGTGAACCGGATTGATCGTACAGAAAAGGAGGACTAATGTTGGAGCCAAGACCGATCCATTGCGAGTATCCACATTGTCATTGTGGGATGGAGAGTAGAACCTGACAGTTACGACGGATATCTTGCGGCCAGAGAACAAGTCGGCAATTGTCAGAATTTAGGATCATTCCCCAGGGGAGAGAACCACACCCGCTTACTCTCAGTTATTTCAGGAATAGCGGTCCAGGGATCCACTATAGGAACTACTGAGTTCCCAGGCTTTCAATAAGACAGAAAGTATCTGCTACTCTTCTTGTTTCCAACTCAGCTGCAGCGATGACGATATCACAAATGCCTACATGTAAAGTAACAAGTTATGTCCTTAATATATAACATGGACAATATTAGAGCTACAACTGATCACTGGCGAGGTCGGCGTTGACAATATACGATAAAGGGCAGAGCTCATAAATTGCAACAAATATTTGCTGATTCTCTCTGTCTGAATAACAAGGTTTTTTAAAAAGAGAAGCCACGGTTAATATCAATAACAATAACACTGGAGTGATATAAGCTGGAAGGTCTCCAGTTAATCTCTGTCCATGACAAATACTCATTTATAGCCCTGTTCGGTAAAATATTCCGATACGGTTTTTGCACAATATTATTCAGAAAGGAAATTTTTAACAAATCCACAATATTTTTTGTTCTGGACAAACTTATTTAGAATTTTTGAATCATTCTGAATAACAAGCAATTTATTATTTCAGAAAGTGTGAAATATGCCATTGTCGACCCAGAAAAACAAAATCAATAAAAGAAAATTTTCTAGAATTCCTAAATATTCTTCAAACATGCTAATAAGATATCAAAGCATTGTAAGAGGTACTGTTATTGTAAACTTTTGTCTAAGGATTGTTTTTTGTGGTTGAAAATAGCATAACTTGTACATTTTCAGATATTCAACTTTTTATATCTCAAAAACTAGTAACTTTAGAGAAAGTTAATAAGCAGGCGGAAAAGCAATTTTTGGAAATTTTCCAAAACAATTGTTTGAATAATTTGTGATGCAAATCTAGGCCTGGCAATATGCAGATTCATCAAAATAAGAATATGCAAAAAACATAATCAGAGCAGATCTGATAGTTCAAATGATTTATTTCGGACTTGATTGTCTAGAACAGCGTTAGAGTTACACGACGTTTCGATTGATAATACATCTTTTGTTGTCTATTGGTGTCCAAGATAAATCAATTATAACTTTGCACTACGCACCTTTCAACATTCCTTCAAGATACCGCTGCGATATAAGATTATGAGACGGACTCACTAGGTTTTTGACTCTCACCACGAATTGGTTTACAGTGTACTCCATCTATAACGCACATGGGATATAACGTACTCCGGTTATTACGTACTTATTTCATTGGACCCGCCCAAATAGTCTTGCAATGTTACTGGATATAGCGTTCTGATTTTAACTCCGACTATAACGTTCAATATTTTTACCCACTTAGTAGTCATATTCTGGTTAGAACATACAAACGTACGATATAAGCAGAGTAATTCTCCGCCTCTGTGGGGGATTCCCATTAATCCATACTGAGAAGTTTTACCGATGTCGCGCGTCGAAAATTGCGAGAAGGAAAAATATGGCAAAAACAACAGTTTCTACAATTTGGTGCAATCGTGAAAAAACAAGCAAGCAAGTGATATACATCGCAGAAAATAAAGAAAATTAGAAATCCCGTACGTCCAGATGTGGATCAAGCTCGTATAGGATCATTTGAGGTGCAAAGAACCGAAAATTCCTATAAGTGGTCCAATTTTAAAAGCAAAATCGGGAGATTAATCCAAGGGATTACACGGAGGCGATTTTAGGTACACTACGTGTTGGCTCGAGCGTTTCAATGTTCGTCACAACATAAATGTCGGCACACTGTCTGGTGAAGCAGATGTTAACAAGGAAGCTGCGGCCAGGCATTGCACAAAACTACAGCTGTGTATTTTACAAGATGACGTCAGACCGTACACTTAAATTTAGAGGAGAAAAGTGTATGGGAGGCAAGCAATCAAAGCTGAGATACATCGTTTTGGTTTGCGCAAATATGACAGGTAGTGAAAAATGTAAACTTCTTGTTATTGGTAAATACGAACGATCGAGGTGCATAAAAAATATTAAAAACTTGCCTGTCATTTATAAATCGAACAGACGGGCATGGAAGACTTCAGACATTTTCATCAATTAGTCAAAGGAGTTGGATGAAAAACTAAGACGTCGAAAAAATATTGCTTCTAGTTGACAATAATTGTCCTATCCTAAGAATGTAGATCTGACAAATATCAGATTAGAATATTTGCCTCCCAATTGCACCTCGGTCGTACAACCGATGAATCAAGGCATGATAAAATGCCTTAAAACATTTTATCGTAGATATTTTATGTATCGGATAATCCAAACATCGGAGGATGAGGAAACTTTCAACATAACAATAAATTTTAGACTCGATAGAATTAATTACACAATCACGGAATGAAGTTTCAGAAAACACTATTCAAAACTGCTTTCAACACGCTGTTCTAGTGAAATCGATCGACGAGTTTGATCCTGATAATGACTTGCCACTGGATCAGTGGTACGAGAAATACAAAAGTGTTGATGATGATGATGATTGGAACGCCCCTCTAAGTGATCGGTTGCGAAGTCACTGCCAAGACATAACCACTGGGGAAAATATCTTCCTCACCTAGACAATTTTACGACCATCCACGATAATTTAGTAGCAACGGAGACCTTAACGGATTGCGACATTATTGCTAAAGTTGCAGAGTCAAACTATTCAATGAATGATCTAAGTTCCGAAAAAATCATAACTGTATGCGTAATTACATATGTAATTGTACATATTTAATTTGATTATGACCTATTTCAATGTTATATGTTACATATTCATATTACTATATCTTTTTTATATTACATACCTAGAATGTATTTTTAGTTAGTTTGGATGAACGCTTCAGGGTTCAAAAATGGCACCCAGCCGCTATCTTGAAAGCTTCCAATTATAACTTTACGTCAGAATATAGTATTCATACGCCAATTTCATCACACCATTTCAGCTTCCCAACTATAGACACGTTCAAAAAATAATTTAGGGGAATCAGATCAACAAAGTATCTTTAACTAGAATTTAGCAGTTTTTAAGCTCTACTCGACATTATTTTTAGTAGCAGTAAAAACTTCGTATTATACGGTTGTTAATATTCATTTCCGCAGGATTTCAGTGTTGCACTATAAAATACATACTTTTGTGCACATGTACAGAACAGATGTAGACACTGGGTATTATTTTCATTCGACAACATAGTTGTGGTATCTCCATGCACCTGAGCGAGGCGCTCTCGATTCATTCCGACTATGAAATGGGAAAATTTAAATAGAAAATACACAGACACAACAAAAGGAATACACCGACTTGCTTTGCAGTATAAACCAAAAGTAGGATGGAATCACCACTTGCTCATTATCCTTTTCTCATTTGAATGCCTTTAGTCTTTTATCATGTTTTAACCAGTAAAACTCGATATTCTGAAACTAAAGCAAATGATGCAACCGGAGATGAAATGAACTGGTGAATCAGGAAGTACACATGAAGACCTAAATTGATAACAAGTTCAAAATTCAAAAAACATGTTTCGACTGATCTATTGGGATAGGGTCTATCCGGATAGATAGTTTGATGGATCCTGCTAACCCTCAAATTAAACAGCCTGAACGTATGATTCTTCTTTGACAGGATAATTCTACTGCTTCATTCCAAAAACGCTGGAAAATATATTTCTGAAGTTCAGATTTTAAAGTATCCATCAAACAACACCGCTATGTAAAAATTCAGCCATACGGATACCAAAACCTGTATCAACGTTTGGTGGTTTTATAGTTTTCATCGAAATACTCTAACAGGATATACGAGATGATTAAGATAATTGGTAAAATCGTTGGAAAAGCAATTAAAAAAAGACATCATAATTTTTCCAGCTGCTTTATATGATACGAAGTAAATGGGTACTGTTAGCCCGAGGGCATTCCATAGCGTCCGTTAATTAAAGTTTATTAACATGTTTAAATTCTTTATTGCTTCCAACGTGATAAAATATTAAAATATGATATTCCATAACATTGGAAATACTACCTATGCTTAATATTATCCAAGTTTTCAACTTCCTGGGAGATCAGGCTTTTTGGAAGGCAAGCAAAATTGTGACTGGATCCAAGGGGGTATTATCTCCCTCGACAAGGTTGCATGTTTGATAGCTGACATAGATTGCTTACATCCATTTTTCAAGAATGACTCACTTAAATCAGCTGAAGTAATTAGCCAAGAGGATTTGATTTTATTCTAAATACCATCATAACGTGGCCAGACTTTCCTGTCAAATGGACAATGTCAGAGAATCAAGGTTGTGTACCTCACAACTGACGGATGCCAAACATTCATGGCAGAAGCTGGGTCACATTCTATGGACAGAGCGTAGGCGTGCTAGAATAAACTACTTAACTCATTCCTAATTTCATAGAATAAACGAGTATTTCGTACAGAATTTGGCTCAATAAAACGAAATATATCAATTTTTATTTTCAAAAGTGCACGATGGATATATACGTCCAATGTAAAAAATGAATTTTTTATTTTTAATATGAAAAACACTATCGTCCATGAGGTGACGTCATACAAATTGTGAACAAAGAAACTTCATCCGTATCTCACACATGGACTAATGTTGTCTTCTTTAAATATTCCTAAAAAAGGTCCTAATGAGCTTATAAAGTTATCGTTCTCCCGTTTTATTGAAAAAAATGTCGTGAACATTAGAGTCGTAAAATCAGAAGGCAGATATTTGCCAAAAATTGTTACATTGATGGTTGGTAATTCTTAGATAGACATAAAAAGAAAGAATAAGTAATACACCTCCATTATCTTCATTTTCAGAAGTCATTCAAAGCTAAGCTCATGCGGTATAACCTCATAATTTTTTTCTAAGATTGTAATTCCTTCTTACACATCTGCAAAGAATCGTATGGTGATAATGCCGTAAGTTACGTCAAACTTGAACGAGACGATAAAATCTGTACAATAAATTGTAAAATTTGTGTAACTTTACACAGTGTGGCCTGTATTTATTTCCCACTCCTGAGATCTTTATCGATGTGTTTTTACATTCTTGGTCGATACAATAACGATAATCACTATATTTTTCATGTAAGCTAGTAAAAGATGTCCCATAAATAAAGCAAGATTTAATTTTGCCACCATCTTTGCAGAAAATTGTAGGCAACCCTGGAAAAAAGAACAAAAGAACAATTTGACAGCTGTGAGGTTAGGGTTAGTAACAATGACGCATTATACGTTACAACGTGTTTTCATTATTGAACAATATTCAAAAAAAATGAAAGTTCAGCGTCCGTAGTTCGAAAATTTTATACAAAATATGGCCGGAATAGAATTAAAAAATTTAGGGAGACTGGATCAGTTGGAGACGCTAAACACACCGGTCGCCCAAAAACCAAATTTAGGGAGACTGGATCAGCTGGAGACGCTAAACACACCGGTCGCCCAAAAACAAGCCGTTCAAATGTCCTTGTCGAAGCAGTGCGTGGGAGTATTGGTGAAAACCAGGAACGTCAATTCGGCGTCGTGGACAATTGCAAATTTCAATAAGCTCTCTACAGCGTATACTCACAAAAGTTCTATCTGTGTCTTCATGCGTACATTTGGGGTTTGGAGAACCCACGTGTGATTGCCGAAAAACAAATGCACCATTTGGTGTAGATTTTGGGGCTGGAGGCATCATTGGACCATACTTTTTTTAAAATGAGGCTGGTAAAGCAGTAACTGTTACTGGTGCTCGATATCGCGACATTATAACACAGCCGAAATTGGATGCTATGGATGTGTCCAACATGTGGTTTCATCACGACGGTGCCAGTGAAACGATTCAATTACTGCATGAGACATTTCCTGGTCGTGTACTTTCCCGTTTCGGTGATCATAATTAGTCCCCTGGATCGTGTGATTTAACACCATTAGATTTCTTCTTATCGGGTTATTTAAAGTCAAAGGTCTATGTTAACCTGTCCCTCAACCATCCGTGCATTACAAGAGAAAATTAAACGGTGCATCAACGAAATTCAGCCACCATTATGCAGAAAGATCATGAAAAAGTTTTGCAAAACTGTATGTGCCAGCACAGCCATTTGCCTGATGTGATATCCCATTCATAACCTAAGAACTTTATGCTTCAATAAAAAACAATCTAACGATTTAAAACTGTGTTTTCTGTTCAATTCAAAACTTGCGTTAACTTTGGGACTCCCTTTATAAGCTATGTTTATATGTTTGACAATTTGAGAGGTTATGCTGCCATCAGCTGACAAATGGTATAACGTCAAGGTACATTAATTACCATATACAGGCCAAACAAGGGGGAAAGCGTTTTTGCCAGTCTAAGAAAAATATATATTTTTAAATTAAAGCTTTGAGGTCTTTTAGGTCTGAAAAAATATATTACTTTTTTTGTCTATTCCGTCGAAATAGAAGTTCTGGAAGACAGCCCGCAACCGTATAATACTAAACAACACAGACGTGAGAGTAGTGGAAAAATTGGTACTATAAAGGGTTATCTAACCCAACTAGCCATTTAAGGAACGTCTAACATTTATGTTTTTCTATTTCGTGGCGTTAGGGCCTACAATTGTAGGATGCCTTTATAGCCTCTTTGATTTTCATAGTTTTCTACCTCCTTCCTGTATCAGCGCTCTATTTGAGGTTATGTTACAAATATCTATTGCATTAAATTGTTCATGGTTTTGATTTATATCAATCATGATATCCTGCAACTCAAAAAGAAAACATAGCCTCACAATAGGAGAGCGCTGACTCTGACACGGAACAGTAGAAACATACGAGTAGAAATACCCCAGCCTTTCTGAAGGAGAGAAAAGTCAATGAACATCAAGGAGGCCATAAAGGCGTTCTACAATTGTAGGAAGGACTGACGATACGGCCCTTGGACATCATGTGTGTTTGCAGTATAGAAAATAAAAAAAATCTAGATTCCAATTGGCACTTTCCCCTGATTTCTACATAAAATTGGTAACGGAGTATGAATAAAAGTGTTTTAATCATGTATACTTTAATGTTGCTCACAGCCGCTGTAAATGTAAACTGTTTTTCACCGTCGGTACTGTTATGAGTTAATATTATATAATATATCCCTATGCAGGATTTTAAACTAATCTCTCCATCTGATAAACAATTCTTTGAATGAGGAACTCGTCACAAATGTTACGTGAGAGTTTTATATCACAGTATAATGTAGGAGAAATGCATTCAAGTGATATTTTCGAAACCAAACCTATTCTAGGCATAACACAAGTAACTTTCCATGCTAATTATATCATAAATTGAATACCAACCTACCTCTCAATACTATGGGTAACGAATAAATTCCTTCAATTGCTCTAAAATAGCCCCAAAGGCATGCACATGCATCGTTTTACTTCATCAACTTTTGAAAAGTATATATCACAGTGACGGTGACAGATTTTCTAGATGCGTGATATGCCACTAGTTTCATGGCAGTGTGTGTCTTGTATCGCTATCGCAAACGGCACGGGTATTACGTAGCTTGAAAAGTGACATTATATCGATTTTTGTTGACATTCTATTGATTTTTGTGATATTATGTAGGCTTTTCTACAAGATGTTAAGTTAGCACTAGCTGATGGACACGTTGTGAACTCGTTTTGTAGT
Organism: Acanthoscelides obtectus; assembly: GCA_963669975.1. Lineage (NCBI taxonomy): Eukaryota > Metazoa > Arthropoda > Insecta > Coleoptera > Chrysomelidae > Acanthoscelides > Acanthoscelides obtectus. Next base: position 40,449,386 of record CAVLJG010000003.1, on the reverse strand, counting down.
TGCACGCGTTGCCTAAACATCATCAGGCTTCAGTTATCAATGTTTGGCTCTGATGTGATGTAAAATCTGGTTTCTGGAGGTCTAAGCTGCAAGTTATATACTATAGCTGGAAGAAAACGGCAATGCTCAGGTACGTAGTGAGGATTTATGTGCTAATAATTCCATTGGATTCTTGTCTCAAATACAGATACTTGAGATTCAAAGCTAGAAATTAGTAGCGCATCCACATTTTTTATCCATCCTGGATATTACATATGCAAATTTGCTGAATTTCAAAAATGAGAGAGATAAGAAATAATTATATTTACTGTAGACTGTCGAATTACTAGTCATATACATGCTTACAGTGATTACACAATACGTGGGCCGGTGGTGATTTACCGTAATTCTCCTCAAAGTAAATATAAATAATCCGTCGGGCACAGCTAATAGATATTCCTACTTCATTGGCAGCATGGTCAATAATGATTTTCTCACACAGCAAATATCTCTGATTTTAAACACATGCAGAACAATACACATAATCATCCAGATGCGATCTTGCTATTCAACCAACTCTCTTCTGGAAGATGAAAACTACAGACTACTCGTCTCCACAAAACATATATACAACCAACAACGCGTGTACTAAGGTCATTTCTCCAAAAATGGACGTTCACAACGATCCCAATGAGCAAACGTGGAATGACTGTTTGCACCCAAAAAACTACCTAGTCTGCAAGATGACATTTTATAGTTTTTTTTGACATTTTATAGGTTTTTTACATAATACCCGTGCCGATGCACGAATATAGTTTCGTAACTATTGTATACCCAAATATATATCCAGCCGTATTTATCAGTGTACTAATTTGTGGAATCGATATTCTCCTTGGCGTCACTATCGGCGTTGAGGTGAACGAAACCTCTGCGAATTACCATAAAAATAATTTTTCGGAGGAAGAAGCTGTAAATAAGTTTTTAGCGTGTCTTGGATGCAAACGCGCTCATACATTTATGTATGCAGAGGATGGTATCCTGGTTCCTGGGTAAATAAAGCTGCTTTCCGACCTACCCACCCGGAAAGATTCTGATTGTGGGCCTTCTGAATATTACATGACTAACACTAAACGGTACTGTCTGAGGTATGATGTGACAAAAGAGGACCGTATTCGTATCGTTTGCTGAAAATTGGTTGTGCTATGACAATCAGTCACAAATAAGGTGCTGTCATGAACTGGCACTTGGTTCAGGTTAGCTTATCAATCCGTATGGTATGATCGGTTTGGAAGAATTTTAATTTTATCAAAGTCTTGTACAGAGTTAACAGGTAGGTCTCAAGAAGTATATTTTTGCTTGAAAGAAATAACCAAGTTCCTTGATAGACGTATCCTTGGCAAGTCATGTTGTCGGTGTTGTGGACTCCAGCAAGCGAAACTAGTGGCTACAAGGAAAAGGCACGTAAACCGTGAATTGCTTCTAATTAAAATAGTTTAGTATGGTGTAGTTGGTCCACCTCATGACTGGATTTGTTCATTCTTATATAACCGAACCCAGTATGAATGTTTATCACAAAATTACGACAATCTCATTTTAGGGGTGAAATTTAATGTAGTGAATATTGACGTTGGTATCCCTCAAGGATCGATTTTGGGGCCAGTATTGTTTAATATGTATGTCAACGATATAGAAATTTCTTTTACGCTCTACGCAAATGATGTTGTCGAACGGCATCCATGAATGGTTGATTTAAATCCATAAGAAACCTCAATAATGAAATTTCACATTTAACACATTCAAATTTTCAAATAAACAACATTAATTTGAATGGCACAAGTAACTAAATCTTTAGGCTTATATTTGGATGGATGCCTCAGCTTTAAACCTTATGGTAATAACTTGGTCTTCAAGTTAAATTCACAGTAATATATTTTCAAGAATTCGCGAACAACTTAGGCAGAAGACCAGTTGATTTCACTTTATTACCAGTCTCTGATACGCCTTGTGCTTTTGAGGTGCATCTATAAATCGTCAGGTTTTCTTAAGCCAGAAAAGAGTGTTCAGGTGCATGACCGGTGTTACACACAGCTGTAAGTAGCTCTTTCTACACTATAAAATTTTAACACTACCAACTTTATTCATATACTGATTCGTAATATACGTATACAAAAACAAAAATAACTTCACGTTGATCAGGTATCCACATAATTTTTGAACTAGGCAAAGGCATGATTTATTTCTGCCCTTTGCAAAATATTTAAAGTGTGAGAAGTACTTACCTAATGAAGTAAAATTATGAACCTAAATAGAAAAGTTCCTAACATGCTTAAGAAGTTTCTTGTTGAATGAGTGTCTGTACGGTCTGTCTTAATTTGTTGATATCTAAATATTTTACGTTGCTTGTTGGTACCTGACGAATCCAATGCATGTTTTTGTCTTCTGCAGTAGTAAAGCATCGAATTTTTTGAATTAATGTAAGATCTCGGTTGTATCTCTAGGGAATAATAGTCTACATCGCTTCAGTCAATCTCCAGCTCAACTGAATATGCTGGTTTTGACACTTTGAATGTAGAAAACGCTTAAGGGTTTGAATTGACAAATAGACTCCTTCAACTATGCCATTCTGTCAGCCATCTTCCATAGGAGAACAGCATGCTACAGCTGATCAAAAATATTTGTAATACCAAGAGCAATGCCCTTAGTCCTGACAAATGAGCTTATTCTATAGCTACGTGTAAGCTCACTTAACCTCTGATGGCGGAAGTAATAATGCTTGTAAGTGTATTGTTATAGGAAAAGTAAGAAAAATACATGCTGAAAATATTTTAATATTTTTTGACGAACTTCCATCCATTGTCAATACGTGTTTTGATTCTTATTACAGACGAAACCTGTTATTTGTTATTTCAGAAAACGTACAAGAAAGCTTTTTAGGACTAAATATTAACCAATAATAATAACAACAACCCATTGCTGAAGTATATAATAAATGTCATGTGGTGCCATTCTTGCCTACAAGGAATAATGTTATGTCTATTAATCAATGTGGAGACCACTGGACAAGCTAAATTTCTATCGGTAAATAAACTCTGAAAGTTTCCGTTATTGTACGAGTATGTATCCGTCGATGCTGCTACGGTATCAGAACATTAGAGATAAAATTATGCAAAATCGGAAGGAACCGATAGTGAATCTCGCAAGCGGGTGCGTGAAAGTAAAATTCGTCTGTTGCCCCGTTAGGTGTGGTTCACTATAAATATAGGGGAGCTCCTTTTGAACAGTATCACTCGGCATTTTTTCACCTTTCATCTCACACGCTGCCATGGGAGTGACACTGGTAAGATGATAAACTAGTGATAAGAAGTGCAAGTGTTCTGTGTTTACGGGTGGTATTCGCATGTTCAACGCTCGTCGCAAAATTTGCAATTTCTCCTATTAAAAGGATGTATTGTAATCGTCAATAAACAATGCGCTCTATATCTACCTACTTCGCTCATTTCCGTGTGTTTGTCGGTCTCTTTTAGTCGTTCTGTCGGTATGTCCGTTGATTAACATTTTTGTGAGCGTATGGTCTCAGTAACCATTGCACCCTTTCGCGATTATACTTAAATACCGTTTTGCTGAGAATATTATATCAATTAACGATGAAGTTGGAGCAGTTAAATATATAATAATGCCGGAGTAGTATCAGTCATTATTGTGCCATTTGCTTATGTTTCAACATAAATAACGTACAGTATTTAATTTGAAGATATGTACAACTTCCTTAATCATCCTTAATTCTTCATATTCTGAAAATTACACATATAACCTAAAACACATTGAATAATGCAAACACGAAGAGACAAATCATCCGAAAAAATGTTTCAGCCTTGCACTCAAATTCCAGACTATTTCATTGAAAATTACCAGAAGTATTAAATCAATTGTATGCACAAAAATCTGAGAAATTATTTCTAAGACGTTTACTAATACGATATGTGCATAACTCAAGATCATAACGAAAACTGTCAAGGCACTAGTTAGAAAAGTCTATCAATTTGACTACTAAAACATAGAATGTAGGAAGGATTTACCCTCAAAAATGGATTATTTGTCACATTTAGTAGTTCAGTTCACCGCTCTAGCGATCGTGGACAATGACATCACTACCTTTACAAATACGCAACACCGTATTTGCATGATATTTATTTTTAAACACTGTATTAAATCAATTTAATTTCTTGAGTCAATAACAAACCATAAACAAGAAGATACATGGTACATAATGAAATCATTTTCATTCGCTAAAGATTAGGTACAACAACTTTTTACTAAAGTTTAATGTTCCCAGCAGAATGGTCATGAATGCATTATCTTCGTTATAATCAAGTACCATTTTAAGTGTCTAACAACATCCTCAAAAAAATTGATATTTCCCAATCAACACTTTAAATTGCACTTAATAATTTGTTCATAGTTCACAGTGAATTTCAAATGCCAAGCTCATTAAAATTCTTTTCAACGCTCAAACACTACTCTTTACGTCGAAAATTTTTAATTAATCTGTGCTAACATTAAACTGCCTCCACAGGCTGGATAAAATCGTAAATTGTAACGTTATATTACGCAGACACCTAATTTGGGTCTCGAGTCATCCTTAGAGCTTTAGTTTGCACGAGATATCTTCATCAGATTATTTATCTACGATATTTCGATAAACTTTGCGTTTTTAATATATATTTATACAACCTGTCTCAGGTAATTTTGATTGATATCATTGTACAATACGACTGAAATTTTCCACTGCATATGCAGATACATAAAAAATACATGAGTAAATTACACATTCCTGAAAGCAAACCCCTAAGAGACGTTTAAGCTTGACTAACTCAAGTACTATTACGCAAAATAATACAAACTTGACTGTTGGGAACAGTTTACTGAAATTTATACGAATGGTAGGTTACCCTTTGTGAAACTGGAACATTAAGTTGTTATGTGCGTTATTTACAGTTAAGGTCTCGAGGTATCAGGATAACGATTTCCGCAAGCAAGGTCGGCAAACTAGCGGGTAGTGTAAGAGATTACCATCAACATGACTGACTCAAGATTGACTTTAAAATGTCTAAGATGTATGTTTATGCGTCAGATGAATGAACAACTTTGCAGGTCAAGGAAATTAAAATCGTAATGGAACTTATTCGGAATTCGGAACATCTAATAACTCTACGCATATCTTCAATATTACATGAACATGCACTTTTGCGATATATATATTTACAACTGTAATCGATTCATCTAGAAAATTTTGGGGTTCATTGTTGCCGCATCAGCATGTACAATCTCATTTAGGGACGGAATAGCCCTGAACCAAAATTCCGAATTAAGTTTTCAGTAATAAAAGAGCTTTATCAAGAAGTCTAAAACAGCTTTGCTAATAGTCTGGCGAAAATTATCCATAAATTCAATAACAAGTTTTTCTTATCAATACAATAAGAGTGGAATTTCGGTCGGGAAGGCTTCCTTATTGGATGACATGGTTTCGGAAAATTTGATATAACAAAAACCAAACTTCCATTTTGCAATAAGAAAAAAATAATATTTTCGGTAAAAATAAAACAATAAATGATGATCCGTCGGATCAAGAAAATGTATACAGAAATATTTACGTACTACAAACATGGTTCTTGAATTATTATCATAAGCTCAATTTTTCAGGGATTGGATCATAGTATCAAGCGGGAATATTTCTATTAGTTTCGTCGTTCTCAAAAGCGAGTCATTTTAGTATATAGTCAATCGATAGCCCCATTACTTTAGAAGATACCTAATAAAGATATGTATAAAAATTATAGGAAAATATTAGCTCCTTACTTGGAAAATATGCCGCTTTCCACACTGTTATTCATAAATAGGTGGCAACACAAACGCGCATTTGTTTTAAATTTTCAAATAATATACTCTGTATATTTTGATATATTCTGAAAGTCCTCTCCAAAGGAAAATGTTTGACACAGACTATTTGTATTTTCTAAAGAGGGTGTTTATAAGCGCAAAATGTATATTTTTTTCAGAACACTGAAATAGAACATCCTGTATATTTTTACGGTATGTCCATTTTATAAACTTTATTTTGGTATTAATTTTTTGGTAGTCAAATTGCATTAAAAACAATTTTCATAAATAGAGTGTGCGGTAATTATTTTTAACTGTAATTTCTGGGAAACTCAAAAACTTAGTCCTCGAAAATGTTAACAAAGACTAGAAAGAGAATAACATAAAGCCGTAAAGATACACAGAATGTTCCATTTGAATTATTTGAGTAAACGTATAAACACCTATACAGATGATGCACAACATTCACTGAACTAAAAGTTTGCTGTTCTACCTGCAAAACTGACTGACTTACAAACTGTCATAGTTGATTGTTTTTTTGAACAAAATATCCTGTAGCTTCAGAAGTAGCCCTTCACGCCCTGTAGTACCCCATATCAAACTTATTCTTCAAAAGAGACCTTTCAAAATATAATATATAAGGTATTCCATTTGAATAAATGTATGTTGTGGTCCAACGTACTTATGATACACCTTGTAGAGACCGGCATATTTGTCATGTCAGAATGTGTAAAGTACCCAGCAATTTTTTTTGTTACTTTTTTAGATATATTTCGAAATAACCGAGTTTTTAACCAATTACGCACTGAAACTCCTGTATATTAATATGATTGTACTAATTTCAGTTGATCGCTTGTTGGGCCTCGCTGGCCGCCCTGGTAGAGTGCGGGCATTTGTCCTCTCATTCTGTCCACACTGACCTCACGCCGCCCATCTCTTCCGGAGGATACGGCTACGGTGCTCCAGCCATCCACTTGGAGGCCGGCCACGGCTCTGGAATCGGCATTGGTAGCGGAATCGGAGGCGGTCTTGGAGGCGGTTACGGAGGCGGTTATGGAGGAGGATTTGGTCCAGGTTCTGGATTCGGTGGAGGACCAGGATTCGCTGCTGGACCCGGAGGATTAGCCGGTGGACCGGGTAGCATCGGCATTGGTATTGGCATCGGTGAGTATTCAGAAGAAATATTTTTATCGCAGACCATTTTCTTACATCACAAAAAAAACAAATACCTTTTAAATTTATGATCTAGATTTCGTGGTCATGATTTATTTGTTTCGTAAATTCGCCTCCGTATATAACATCCTGGCTCTAGCCAAATTTCTGTAAGCTATTGCCTATTGTTATCGTCATTTTCTCAACTATGCTTCGTCCTATAGTTACGGGCCCAAATTATGTGCAGAGCTAGGTTCCGCTACATTTTGGTCATTAACTGCTTATACTGCTGATTTTCTTCAATGCCATAGCGTAAATTAGGATCGCAGAACCTCCTTACCAAGTAACAACAGGCACTACAAGCATAGCTCAAAGTGACTAAATAGCAGCTGAAAAAAACTTAACGATGTCACATCTTGTTTTTGTTTCAGGAACGGGCGGTCTAGGTGGAGCAGGACCTCTAGGAGCTGGAGGACTTGGTGGTCTGGGAGGTAATCTTGGAGGCCCAGGTTTCGGACCAGGAGGCTCAGCATTCGGACCAGGAGGCCCAGGTTTCGGACCAGGAGGTCCAGGTTTCGGACCAGGAGGTCCAGGCGTCGGATTTGGTGGACCAGGCAGAGTTGAGAACGCAGGCACTACTTATTCTGAACAGACCCATACTGTCAACATCCCAGTACCACAACCTGTCCCAGTCCCAGTCGACAGACCCTACCCAGTGCGTGTACCAGTACCCAGGCCATACGACGTCCCACGACCATTCCCCGTTGAAGTACCACAGCCCGTCAGAGTAGAAGTACCAAGGCCGTTCCCTGTACATGTCCCAAGACCATACCCAGTACCGGTCACCATCAAGCAGTTCATTAAAGTACCAACTCCAGTCCACGTGACCGTTCCCAAGCCATACAATGTGATAATACCGAAACCATACCCAGTTTCAGTACCAACAAAAGTAGCTGTAGATGTTCCAGTACCAGTAAAAGTACACACTGACTCTCACATCGGACTTGCTGCCAGCGGTGCCTCTGGTGCTTTTGGAGGATTTGGAGGAGGTTATGGAGGTGGTTTCGGAGGTGGATTCGGCTTTGGAGGAGGTTCAGGACTTGGAGGGTTCAGCAGCATTCATCATGATCACCACGATGACCATCATCACCATCATCATCATTGATTAGATGCATAGAACATGATTTTATAGTACAATTCTAGTCTTTTGGCATGTTTGAGATGCTAATGTTATTGATTTTTTTGTTATTATTTCCAGAACATGAGGAACTATAGAAGTAGTCACTGTATTTTAACGAAAATAAATATTTATGAATCGAAAAGAGTGTTTCAATTATTGTCATATATCAGTTGAATATAAAGAAAAAGTGATAAATGAAGCCTTAACTATAAAACTCACCTTCTCCAACTTTCAACGAATTTCATCTAGTAACTGTTTTTTATTCACGATTTTGGAAACTACAAACTGATAGAATTATTAGAAAAGTGCAAGAGGGAAACGCCTCAAGATCGAGAACTTAGAGAATAAATAGCAATGCCTGTCGACAAAGATTTTATTCAAGCATTAAAATAGTCAGAAGCTCCGCAAGCATCAATTATTTGCACTATTAAAGACTGATGTGGCATGGCGGCAAAATTAATAGTGGCAATGAAAGGAAAATCAGGAATAAGTGTATGCATTTATAACCTTTATTCTAATAAAATTTCAGTTATCCAACGTGTTACTCTAATATGGTTTGGCTTGACCTACTATTGATGATTACGTACATAAATGATTAGGCACTTTCAATTAAGTAATTTAAGAGCCTTCTATGGGTAGTTCGCCAAGCCGACCTGCCAAGCGCGGTACTATTGACGCCAACGTTGGTAACAGGAAACCAAACAGTTTCCCGACATTTCTGATATTCCCCTAAGAGACGAGACGCCTATGTGTTGGACGACACATGTCCAGTTCATTGAAGTGATCTATCAGTCAGAGTAGCCAGAGCACTGTATAGTTTACTGATGCGGAGGAAGTGGTTGCTAGTACCGCCTTTGGGGAACTAAAGTCCAGTTCTCAAGTTTTCCAGTAGACCTATTTTCGGTTATTTGACTTCCTTTGCATTTCTGCAATGACTAGACCTGTACCATACTGATGATTGCTAAAATGCATGAAACAACATTGTATCATCATCTATCATATTTATCCTGTAAACTAGAATTTACATACAATGCATCACATTTCTGATACTTTACGCTAGACACTAAAAAAATGTAATGTTTGTTTGTCTTTTTTAACCAGTTAGACAAATGTGTACATTGGCATGTCCGAAGTAAAGTAAATAGGTACAAATGATAAATATAGTGTAAAATATAAATAACAATAAGTAGTACACAAGTATAAATCCAAAAAAATACGTTAAACGTCCTACAGTATAAACACAGATAATGCACAAGAAAAAAATACAAACATAATTAGAGTAGAAAAAAGGAAAGATTAGTTTAAGATTAAAGAGTGTCATCGAAAAACTCTCTGCAGCTATAATATGCTTTAACCAGAAGCAGTTCAGTAATGTTTGCCTTGTATAAACTATCCACGGGGACTGATTTTATACTAACAGGCAATTTGTTGTAAATCCAAGTAAAGTTGAAGATGAGTGACTCGAACTTCATTTTTCAATGTTCCTCATGTCAAGCATTTTTATCATACCTTGAATTTTAAAATGCTCTTCTTACATGAATGATCACGAAGCCTTGTCTCTACTTTTTTGCTTCTCCGAAAGCTACACGGTATACAGTGTTTTTGGACAAGGTACTTCCACTTATTTTTCGAACAGTTACCATGCTGAAATTCTGAATTATGAAGTTGATGCATAAATACTATACATTCATGCAAAAATAGTTGAAAATTTTAAGATAGCGGCTCGATGACATCTTAAGATATTTTTTAAGTAGAATTGGGGGTCGCTTGATATCATTTTGGAACACCTTACAAATGAACTGAAACATAACATTCTTAAGCTTGAAACAACTGGCAGATTTAGATTTTTTTTTAAATGGAATGTTCCATATTTTATAACACAATTGGACAGATACTTCCAAGAGAAGAAAATTAACTTAACACTATAGCGTTAGTTACGCCACAATGTACAAAAATGTACAACTCTGACAACCGCCATTTGAAAGATAGTGATTTTATGTTCTACAGTTATAACAAACTTAAGGATCTCCAAAATGACATCCCTAACTATCTGGAAAACATTGAAATTTACAAAATTACGTTATAATATGTACTCGTATTTATGCATCAGTTCCATCCGTCCCTTCAGCTTACTAACATGACTTGTTCAAAAAATATGAGACGGACCTTTTAAAAAGCAGTGTGAAGAAAGAAGGTAAAACTATTTTTGAATTATTACGGCAAAAAGAAAGAGAAGAATAGGTCCACCTGAGTCCGATAAAGCCAAACAAAAGACGTAACGGAGGCAAACTTTTTGGATTACTGGGTCAAGGGAAAGTTATATTCAGAGCATCTTGTTTCCTATTATTCGCGAGATAAAATATGAGTCCCGCTTCCTTTGCATTCAGCTCAGATACTACACCATGCGGAATTGTAATCTGCTCGAGGACAATTAAACTGAGAGTAAGCTTCAGTAGTCTAGGTGAAACTTTAGTTAGTTTAATGAAAGCTACTTGCGTAACTATGTATGAGATGACCCATTTTGTACAACGAAATGAAAGATGAACAGTGCATTCAACACTTCAAATTGAACAAGATGTCATTTTATTATAATATTTTAGCCGATTTTGATTAACGATCGATAACAATTCGGTGGACTAGAGATCTCCGTACTTCAACCATAGGGACTTACTGATAAAGGCCGAATCAAAACGCAAATAAATTTAAAAACCGGTTCAAATTCGATCAAGTTTCTGGTCCTATTACCTGAAATGGCCCCTAAGATTGAAAAACGTAATTGCATTCACAAAAAAGCAGCTATTTTGGAATTTAGGCATGTTGTAAGCCTCTAAAAATTTCATTTCGAGTTAGTCTCGATTTGTCATTGTCGGACTAGGGCTAGTAGCTGATTTTTATAAATTAGACACATTTATCTAGCTATCTATATATTATTTACTTCTCGTGAAAATCTCGATACACTTAAGAATTCGACTATCTAGAAGTTCACTTTAGGAGCTTCCAGCGATCCAAATTTTTGGAGTCAACTTAATAAACTTCTGCGAGTGTAAAGCCGCGTACACACCGAGATTCCAACGCAACCCAAGGCATATGTGGTTACAGATTTGGAGGTGTTCGAATCGGTGTGTACGGCACGAGTCAACATAAGCCAACGGTTTCCATGGTCGGCTTTGGCGTTCGATTGCGTTCGCTCCTTGATCGGTACATCAAAGGAAAGTTTTATTTGGTCAGGATTTGTTGCGCTTATAGTATTTAGTCGTTTGTTTGCATTCGATGCGAGGAGAGAAGTTGTGACTGCCACGATACAAGGCGCTATTTTTAAATGGTGTTGTTACACACTATCGCCTAGGCCGTTTCTTCTTTTTCTTGGATATTACAGAATGTATTATTGAAAACCTCGCACTCGCCGGCAGTAAATCGTCCTCGTCGCTCGACATTAGCACCGAACTTAACCCGACGCGGTCCAACTCGGAAACTTAATATAGGTGTAGACGACGTGTAGATGAGAGCATTCCAATATCTTCCAACAACAAACGCCAACGTCACATGTGCTTGCATTCGTGCGCTCGGCGTTGGATTTTCGGTCTGTACGAGGCTTAAGAGATACTTTCGTAACGGAATCCTGAGACAACAATATCTTTATGATATAACCATGCAATGATAGTCAAACTTTTCAGGATACATGAGAAAATTAGAATTATGACTAGTCGGAGGCATAATGCGTTTTCAGAAATGTAAAAGAAGTCAAAGACCTGCCTTAGAGAAAATCATCCCAACCCATCAATTGAGTTCGCATCCATCCAGACGGGCTGCTGCTACCGGTGTGTGCAGTAACAAAAAAACCTAAATTGTCTAGTATTAATATCTTTGAGAGTCGCACACCTTAAGCAACGGACCAATGGTTTCTACAGGGTGGCGCAGAGGAAACGCACGATTTTCGCGAAAGCATAACATTTTTTACGCTTAAGATAATTTTACTTTAACTACAGCTAAATAAAGTAATAATAGTGCACTTTTAAATTAATTATGGTAAATTATGTCACTCAAGTGCCGCCCTTCTTCGCGCTCCAACCGCTCTTGAAAGTTTTGCATTACACGTAGGATCATTTCTTGTGGTATTCTTGCGAGTTCCTGACGAGTAGCAATGTTCTTTTCCTGTAACGTACGGGGTTTGTGAGAGTACACTTTAGCCTTAAGGTGACCCCACGAAATGAAGTCACATGCAGACAAATCTGGGGAGCGTGGAGGCCAAGGAACATCGCCGAAACGGGAAATCACATGTTCAGGAAACATTTGTCGAACAGATTCCATTGATTCTCTGGCTGTGTGAACTGTGGCACCGTATTGTTGGAAGTACAGTTCTCCCATGTTTACTTGTTGCCGTTGAAGTTCGGGTAACAGAAAATTTTGTAACATGTGAACATAATATGCTGAAGTAACAGGTACTGATCTTTCTTCCTCCTCAAAAAACCAGTAATACCTAATTCACTAATTACGCACCACACAGTCAATTTTTCACTATGTAAGGGTCGTTGGTGTAGCTCTCGTGGATTTTCGGTCGCCCAATACCTACAGCTCTACTGGTTTACATATCCCGTTAAATGGAAGTGTGGTTCGTCACTCATCATTATGACGACGTTAGGATCATCAGCAAAAATGGTCAGCATTCACACACAGAACTGTCTACGCTGTGCAAAATCACTTTCCGATAGCTCTTGCACAATCACTATCTTATAGGGATGAAATTGTAAATCGTGCAGAATGCGTTGTAACAATCGACGGGACATACGCCCTCGGAGCTTGTCGCCTAGTGGACCGTTGAGGACTATCAAGGACCTCTCTTCTCACTATTTAGATATTGCCTGTTGTTGGAACGGTACGGGGGAGGCCAGGTGGCTTCCTCTTCGTTACATATCCAGTAGTTCGAGAAGCCTCAACCCATCGGAGTATCGTATTTCGATCTGGAATTGACCCTTGGCGTTCAACATTGAACTGGCGACGGAATAAACGTTGCACGGTAACTACAGAATCATTACTTCAGAAAAATTACTCGACGGCAAACATACGATGCTCAGTTGTCCACGGTGCCATGGCTAAAACAGCATTGCCTGTATTCTCTGCTGGCGGTGAGGCAAGGTCAAACCACTTCTCTTTGCGAAATACTATTCACTCAGAAAACATGCGTTTCCTCTGCGCCACCCCTGTATATCCATCAAACTTTTTCGGCTGTCATGAGAGGAAATACAATCATCTGTGTCTATAGCACGATTCCGTCACTACACTATCATGAGTAATCCCTTTATTTATTATGCATTGGTCATTGATAAAAGCAATGACCTTCGCTGAAACACCTTTTCAAATAGCAATTTCTGTTTTGGGTATAAAGTTGTCTGAATACCTAAATGCCCTGAAAAGCGAACAGAATCGCTAGATATATACATTTAAATCTATTCACCCTACTGGATCAATATTCCATTAATCCTACATGTAATACGTTTATGATGTTTGCAGTGAGGCTAGAGTAAATTCTGAGAAAATCCCAGCAATCATCAACTAACTTTCCTTGAGAGTAAGTTAATCCATGAGTATATAATAGATGGACGATTCGACTTTCAAAACACTTCCTTCCAAGTTACCAGCGAGTATGGGTTCAGTTTCTCCAGTTGTCGCATAGCATTCAAGCTTAGGGTCCTCCCTCAGCGTGATACCATGCCAACGGCATCCATAAGCAAAGTAACCTACTGAAATATATGGCATCTCCCAGGCATGATGTTGACTTGAAGGCGTCACCACAATCCATAAGTACTCTTTAGGTTCATTTGAGGTTTAAAGCGGTTCTATTGTTCAAATAAAAAGATAATGGTTTTAAAGTCTCATTATATGTATATGTATGCTGCCAGAATTTAAAAACTGTTCAGCAAGTAATACTGGTTTTGAAGAATCTAATAAGATTCTCAAAGGAGATTAATTATTGTTAACAGTTTATTTTCCTTGTAGTTTTGAAATGGTTTACTCTCAATCAACTTAAAAACTATTGAGTTTTATGAAGTAATTGCGGGCTGTTTGGCTTTATTTCATTCTAGTTTGTGACGTCATGGTTTTCAAGCAGTTTTAAAGATTTTCTTCATATAATTAATAAGACCCATTATTACATTTTACTTTCACGAGACGTTGGAAGTCATGAAGGATAACAATATTGACGCTGACATAAAATGATAAATAAATTATTAACTCAAAAGTATTATTCCGATTTATTTGAAGATTAAAAAATTAAAATTGTAGATATAACTATTTCTATTTCAAATTGATGTTTTTCACATTTTCAAAATTTTAAAATGATTTTTTGATTGCAAAACTAATAATTTAAGGCGCCGGAGTTTCTAAGAACTTTTTTGTTTACATTTGTCGTTAAAGTAGGTGGCCCTAGTATTTTTCTACCTTGACGGTCCGAAATAATGATCCAATCTTATAGTTACATATACGTACCTATGCAATGTGTTTTTTCACGACATACCGATATTTAAGGCGGGTATTTTTCAGATATTTTTATCGACAAATCCACCCCCTACAATATGCGACCTCACCCCCTTGAAATTGCAGCCATTTTTATTTTTACGTTACGATTACGCTAGTGTATGTATGAAAAATTAATGTAACTGAGTACATGAGTGTCACAGAATGATAAATTTGCGATTATTACACAACTTGCATTGATAAACCGTCAAACATACCTAAAAACAGATAAAACAGAGAAAAATATACAAGAAAATTGATTATTTTGGGCATTTCCGCATATCATTCAAAAACTAGTCTGTGAAGTTGTAGTGCTAATTCTACAGCTAACTATGTTATCTACAAAATGACATTAAATTTGTTATCCTTCTTCTTCTACGTTGAGTAATAAATGCTATCTAACATGGGTCAAAATGGGTGTGATAAAATGCAAATTGTTTTCAAGCTTTTTATACATCAAAAAGACAAATCAATGTTTCTTATAAAGAGTTTGGACATGTTTAATTCTACAGAAGCTGTTACTTTCTATGTACATTGTTGTTCTTGAAACAATGTGTCGTGTTGAGCGGCGGTCCATATCCGTGTCCGCTCTAGTTTCATTCGCAGCGGTATGGATTCTTTCCACGAGCTTTTCCCAGTAAGCTTTTTACTTCATTGTGCCCAGGAAAAAAATAATCTAGGGGCGTTAAATCGGGTGATCGGGGTGGCCAAGCGACAGTGCCTCCACGTCCCTATCCATGGAGAATGTTGCACATCCAAATGTTCTCGTACTATTCGCGCAGTGTGCGGAAGCTCTGTCAAGCTGCAACCACATGTTGCAGCGGTTTATAAGTGGCAGATGATGGAGGAGATCTGCAAACTCGGTCCACAAGAACTCAAAAAATCTCTGGTCATCTAACCTTGGAGGTAGCCGACTAACACTCCGTCGATCATTTCGGCCTACATGTTTACACTAAATTCCTGTTGGAAAGCGCTCGGTCGAACTGCATGAAAGTTTTCGGAAGACCACAAGTTTCTATGGTTTATGATCCCCTGCATAGTAAATTTTGCTTCGTCCGTCCACAGAGTGCACTCCTAAAAATAAAAATTGCTGCTATTTCTAAGGGGTGAGGTAGGACATTGTAGGGGGGTGGATTTGTCGATAAAAATAGCTGAAAAATAACCCCCTTAAATATTGGTATGTCGTGACCAAACACATTGTATATAATACATATAAAAAATCAACGGCCTACCTACCTATCTGTCATATGTTTAGAAGGTAAATATTCAAAAGTATGCTTTTAATAAGGATTTTAAAGTTTACTGTGCCTGTTTAAAATTTATTAAAACTGCCTCCCCAGCAGTTTTCAAAACAGTTGCTAAGATAAAGTTTTATTGAGGCATCTTTTGAGCTTGTAATTTTATTACAACCTTAAGGTTAATTTAAAAATCAATTCTTTTTACTTGCGGTTTTATTTCGAAGTTTTAATGCAGCCTCAAAATACTCAATAAACTCGTTCGGTGATACATGGGACAGTCATATTAGTTAGCTGCCAGATATCTGAGTGAGTCAGTGAGAGGTGGCTCTTAGCTAGATGCTATTAGTCAAAAATATATCACATTTTAAACCACACGCCATACTAGTAAGCAGAAGTCATCGATTGTTTTCATGTCGCATAAATTCCACAAAAATTATTAACACACTTTCACTGAAACGAAATCTTTGATCTGTAATATTATATTTGTATTTTATGTAAATGAGTGGGACTTCCTAGATGCTACGATTAGGTACAAAGAAAGTTAGATTAGCTTGACCGCTGCAACATTAATATGTATGAAGAAAAAGTCTATCGATAATACTAGATTATCACAAATTTGGAAACCATTTTATGTATGCATATTGCATATGATTGGCGACTGGCTATGTGTATTCTTAAGAAAAGAGGGAATACTTAAATACAGTGATGCTTCAAGAATTAGCAGTCATTCGTAAGGAAAAATTGTGTGCGGATGGATGTTGGAGCACAGTTATGCACGCGATTTGTGTCGCGCGACAGCCTATTACGAAGTTGCGCTTTTTGAAACAGTAGTTGTACGACAATTCTTACCACGCGGTCTCTATATCCCATTCGTAGTCCATTTACGCTCAGATAAAACACAACATGCCCCAAAGCGAGATTGAACAAGTCCGTATTTTCCTCAATGGTCTTGGATTAATCTAACAAAATAAATGATTATTTTTAGAGAAGGATGTGCACATACTTTTCACAATTCTTTGTCCGCTGGAAGTACTTAAATCATCGTCCGAATGGTTAATATTAATTACTATAGGCTCAATTTGAATATCGATCAAATTGTCCAGATCCCACATCTTTGTTTCGATTGTCTCTTGAACGTGACGGATGCAATATTTCCAATGGTTTGCCGTTACTCTGTTTGCATCTTCATATAACAAATTTTTCGCATCAGAAAATTTGCATGTTCTATTGTTTGAAACCATATAGTTATTTATATTTGCCTAAATCATTTCAATGGGATTTAATTTTTAGTGATAAGGGGGTAGCCTTAAAAATGTCTTATTTTAGTTTTTAGCCATTTCGTCAATAACATTAATATTATGTTTATATTTGTGCTTCCTGACTAGATGGATAAGTTCTACTTTGAGCATATTGTCATTGAACTAATCTCTGTTTTATAGTGTGGTATGCAGCATTGTCGTCAAGCTTTGGGAACGTTTCTTCAAACCATCGTTCAAATGAACTCCCGTCCATTTCTTCATGGTACTCGGTCTTTTCTTTGACGCATATGCTCATAGGGAGGTGGGCTCAAAGCCAGCAGAGTGTCGGCTTGATACTAATATAAGTCTGACATCTGTCGCCAGTGTTAACATAAAGCCCAAGGTCGATGGCATAGAACTTGCCCGATAAGGACTGTTCTACTCAAATCGGGTGCATAAATAGGGTATTACAGAAATATTTAAGAAGTAGAATTTATAGAAAGTGTTGGTCGGATTTTCTTGAAATTTTCACACAAGGTTACTAATGTGCCAAAAATCAAAAACCTTTATAGCTTTTTAAAATTGGTCCACTTTCCAAAAACGAACTACGTTTTTTTGCTTGATCCACATGATTTCTCTGTTATACATGTTCGTAACAAACTTTTTTTAAATTAGTCATGCTGCTATCGTCCGTCCAACCAAAGACAGCTAACCACAGACAGCTGTTTTGTGCTTTTTTGACAACTCATCAGCATGGTCAAGGCTTGGTCTCTGGGACAGCAAACAAAAGCATAGCAACTATCCTCTAACCAGAATATACGGTATATGACGTTGTCTTATTTCGATAGAGTCTAGCTTGTGCTGTGCAACATAATAATTTATGAACTCATGTCGGCATTGCGTGGAAAGTGTAGAGTCAACCTATTTGACGCCATTTTTGTAAGTCACGAATGGTATTAAAGCAGGAGAATTTCTGTATTTCATTTCGTCTGCAAGGCAATTTTATGGTATCTTTTACCGTTTTGTAGCAGTTTCACAGAGTAAATCCATCATATCGCAGCACCTAATCTACTTTATCTTGGAAAGAGATGATAGATACTTAAGGGATGGCCCGCTGGAAACGTGTGTCATTCATGCAAATCAGTTTGCATACCAAGCTGGAAAATCGACTGACCTGGCCTTACACAATCTGGTCGGTAGGCTGGAGAAGACTCTAGATCAGCGAGAAGTGACACTCGCGGCCTTTTTGGACATTGAAGGTGCATTTAATTGCACCACAACCGACTCTATCAGACATGCCTTGGTTAGACACGGGGTTGGATCAATCCTAATAGATTGGGTCCTATCTACCCTGGTGGGTCGGGTAGCAACAGCTATGCTGAATGACGTAAGCTGATGCGTCAGCGTAGCTAGAGGCTGCCTTCAGGGCGGAATTCTGTCACCCCTACTGTGGTGTATCGTGGTGAACGAACTCCTCGTTAGGCTCAGCAGTATGGGTGTCTACGTGGAAGCCTATGCTGGTGACGTAAGCATAGTAGTTAGGGGGCGTTTTTGTAGAACAGTCTCGGAAATTATCCAGGGCGCTCTGCGCTCTGTGGAATCGTGGTGTAAGGAAGTCGATCTTTCTGTTAATGCTGAAAAGACCGAGCTGATCCTATTCACTAGGAGAAGAAGGCTTGACGGGCTGGTCACGCCGACCTTCTTTGGGACTAGATTAATTTTGTCCCAGTCAGTGAAATATCTGGGAATTATCCTGGATTGCAAACTGAACTTGAGAGAGCATGTTGAATACAAGGTTAGCAAGGCTCGCGATGTGGACCTGTAGACGTATTGTCGGTGTAAGGTGGGGGCTTAATTCCAAAATGGTATACTGGCTCTACACGACGATAGTACGTCCATCTCTCTTGTACGGCTCCCTGGTCTGGTGGCCTTGCATTAGAACTGAGACAACTAAGGCCAAACTCAATAAAATTCAGCGTTTGGCCTGTATTAGTATTACAAGCGCAGTGCGAACAACGCCATTGAGTGCAATGGAAGCTCAGTTGGATCTCCCACCATTGGATCTGGTGATCCGCGGTGAAGCGAGAGTAGCCGCTCATCGACTGTCGAGTCAGGGCAGCTGGGCTTTCTTGAATCCTGTCAAGGGTCATACTGCCATCTTAGTCGAATTGCAAAGGGAGGACCCCGTCCTTCTAAGCAGGGGTGATCGTATTACCCCTAAATATCGCTTCAGCCGCAAGTTTATTGTGGAGTATCCAACGAGGGAGGAGTGGGACGGCGGTAACCGGGGACCCTCCGGAGTGAGCGGGCAGGTCTGGTACACGGACGGCTCGGTCACCGAAGAGGGCTCAGGTGCTGGGGTCTCTGGGCCTAGAACTAGGCTATCTCGGTGGATACACCACTATTTTCCAGGCGGAAATCTTTGCGATTCTGGCTTGTGTATCTCAAATTCTGGAGGAGGGTGGGCCTAGGAGAAGAATAACAATCTTTTCCGACAGCCAGGCTGCAATGAAAGCACTAAGTGCCTGTAAGATTACTTCGAGTCTTGTATTGCAATGAAGGCGAAGATAGGATCAGCCAGCAAGCTCGTTGGTCCTGAGCCAGCTCTAGGAGTGTCCGCGTATAAAGCTAGGAGGAAAATGGAGACGTGGGTTGCAAGACAACACTCTCAGAATTGGAGAAGTATCTCCAGACATCTCCGCCAGGAACTCATTGAAGGGCCCAGTGGAAAGGATGGAGGCTTCTGAATATCTCTGGATAAAGCCAACCTAAGGTCGCTGGTAGGAGTGTTGTCTGGCCATAACACATTAAGGCGTCACCTGCGCGTGATGGGGGCGGCTGAGGATCCCTTGTGTGAACGCTGCGGGGTAGAGGAAGAGACCTCGACGCAGGTTTTGTGTCGCTGTTAAGCTCTGAGCTACTATAGGCAGAATATACTGGGGTCCATTACTTTGGACCCTCAGAACGTCAAGGAGCTTGGTTTCAAGGCGATTCTCAACTTCGCTAAAAGGGCGAGGCTTGTGATCTAAGGATTGTAGAGGTGCATAAGGGCCCGCCTAAGCGGCCTATGCACTGGCTCCTTATGGTGGCCGGAATGCCTCTAATTTCAAGATTTATTCATTCATTATCTTGGAAATCAATCCTTTTTACGTAAAAATTTGATCCCTGAGTTTCTCAGAAATTTCATCGTTTTTTATTGATTGTGAATATTTTAAAGCGGAAGCCCTGCCAAAAACGTTCTCATCGGCACATAAGCGGATCTACCCCTCCATTGCTATTAATACACTATACGCGTAACGAAATTCTTATGTCGTAAATTAAAAACGAATCTCGACTGCAAGCTGGCTTTGATGTTGAAGTGAACGAAATAATTTTAAAAAGGATATTATTTAGTATTACATGTTCAATTAGCAACTACTTATCAAAATACCGTATCTCAGGATCGGTTTCACAATCTCCAGTTAATTATTATCCAACAATAAGTAAGCAGTTTATATCCCATATAATAGTTAACAACCAGACACAGACAACTAAGGGCTGTAGAAGCACCCTCAATAAGGAAATCTTATATGGAAATTTGACTATCTATCAAAAAAGAGTTGGATATCCTCAAAAGTCAATCAAGGCCGTCATTCTCAAACTTAAGTTAATGTGTTTTTAGTGGAAAATTCGGTACACGAATGTGCTAAAACAGAAATCCAAGTTTTTATCCTCATCAATATGGTGATGGTATTAAAATTGATGACGTGTTCTGATACATTTCATTTTACATGTTTAATGACAATATAAATATACTAAGTGACATATAAATCCGAACACCCAGTTTAAATGGTTTTATTTGAATAAAAGTTGGTGAATGTATTTATCTTACTGTAAATAACAAGTGAAAAAAATTTCAGCCTTATCAGTTGGACATTCCGGTTTTTATACTGCTTTTTTTTAATTCACTAATGCTCTAAAAATGAATATTTCAGCCGCAGTAAAGAATCAACGTTGGCGGATTTTGGTTCTTGACATCCTTTACGATCGGTTACGATGCCTAGAGTACGGAGACCTGTACGATTTCGTCAACTTGAGTTTGATAGGGGCCGTATAGTGGGACTTCGTGAAGCTGGACTTTCTTTTCGGGCAATTGCAGTTAGAGTGCAAAGAAGTGTAGACACTGTGGTTAGGTGTTGTCAGGCATGGCTTCGAGAAGGCCGTACGCAAAGAGCAAGGGGCACTGGACGCCGCCGTAGAACAACAGACCGTGAAGATCGCCGCCTAAGATTATTGGCCTTAAGGGACCGTTTCTCCACTACCAGGTCCATTGCAAATGAATGGTTTGCAGAACACGGAAGACCTATTGGCATGCGAAGTGTTTACCGACGAATGAGAAGTTTTGGCTTGTTTTCATACCGGCCACACTGGGTCCTCCCTTTAACTCGAGAACACCGACGTAATCGCCTTGAGTGGTGCAGACAACGGTCACTCTGGGATCAGGAATGGAACAGTATTGTCTTTAGTGACGAGTCTCGATTTTGTTTAGGCATGCACGATGGTGCTAGGGTTAGAAGGCGACGTGGTGAAAGGAGGAATCCACAGTTTTTTGTTGAAAGACATGTTCATCACACTGTTGGAGTTATGGTTTGGGGTGCTATAGCTTATGGTTCCAGGTCACCTTTAATCTTCATCAGAGGTAACATGAACGCGCAGCGTTATATCCACGAAGCTCTAGAACCCCAATAGACTTCTTTCAACATAATGATGTCACATTGTTACCATGGCCACCAAGATCTCCCGACTTATCCCCAATTGAGCACGTGTGGGATATGATGGGTAGGAGATTGCTCAATTTGCAACGTCCTCCTCATACTCTAGAAGCACTTCGAGAGGAGTTGGTGGTTGCCTGGAATGAGATACCACAGAAGGACATTGACCACCTGATCAGAAGCATGCCTAGGCGCGTTGGAGAATGCGTAGCACATCAGGGTGCATCCACACATTATTAAAGGTCAAAGGGCTTTAAAGCAGTGCAATCATTTTGAAATTTTTATCATTTACTTATTATGCTTCATTAAGTACTTATACAAAATTTATGTCACTTATATATAGTATATACACATCATCATGTGTTGTCAACTGGAACACATATTATGCAATAAATACTATTTATACTATATAATTATATATATATATATATAAAAATATTTGTTTTTGTTATCTATGAATTATTTATGTTGCACTGGGTGCAAACTACATCGAAAAAAAATGGAGAGTTTTAAATGTCAAATATGATAAAATTATAATTACAGGCACTTCCTAAAGAAAGTTCTGTCGGTTCTTGCTTTTTTCAACCTCCATCTTTGACGTTGCTTAATCAATGATTGTAAAAATGATGACAAGTTCACTAAGCTAGGACAGAGACTCACAGAAAAGATTAATATTCTACAATCGCTGTGAAACAAAGAATAGGTTTCTTACCACCCTTTTAGATTCAAATATAAAATTTTATACATGTATTTTATTTATATCTATTTCATACATATATATCATTTAAATTAAGCAACTTGTTATCTACTTCTGGCGTTGAAAAATCCCGCTATTCAATAGAACATCATCTTCTATCTGCATTGTATATTATT
This sequence comes from Acanthoscelides obtectus, assembly GCA_963669975.1. Lineage (NCBI taxonomy): Eukaryota > Metazoa > Arthropoda > Insecta > Coleoptera > Chrysomelidae > Acanthoscelides > Acanthoscelides obtectus. The sequence continues at coordinate 40,426,588 of CAVLJG010000003.1, read as the reverse complement.
ACGATAGTAACTCTCAACTATTACACGTTGTTAAGGACGTTCTGCTACGTCATTTATCAGTCAAGAATTCCTCATCAAATACTTAGCCTGATGGATTATTCTCCGTGACTTTGTTCGACTTGGATTCAACTTGTATTAAAAAGGAAATACCTTTAAATCAGGTAATCAAATATTCCTCGGAGCTTATGTATGCCTAGACATCTTCCAGATTGCCCCTCGGTCCATATAAATGGAATTGACGGAAGGCTCACAGAATCTCGAGAGACTTCAGAAAGTACCCTTTTTCCAGATTTGTATTTTTCATGCTAAATCCAAGATTATATAGTTATTTTCCTATGCCTACTGTGCTGCTCTGTGTCGTGCAAAATGTATATCTAGATTCATTTTTCACTGCAGGAAAAATGAGTTGGACATTACTTGAGACGTATGATATAAATAAGGTCCGGAGAAAAATATAGGACTTGGAAAAAATAAAAATAGTTAATCCGTCAGCACATTATACTAATGTGAAAAACACGACATAATGAACAACATTTCTTGATTTTGAAGATCACCTAGGCCCGGAAAAGGCCTAATTAATTTAATTAGATCTCTTTTACATGCAAAGCCAAACGATAGCGACTCCTGGAAGTTGCAGAAAGAGCCTCAAAGTCAAACTAATTCTTGATGAAAGCGATATTCATAACAAAGAGTATAGAGAAATGGACCAAAACGGGGGATTAGAAGAATTAGAAAAGCAACCCAAATACACTAGATACAAATATACAGAAAACTGCAACTCGCATTGGAAAAACGATTGTAATTGTTTTAATATACTAATTTTTATTATTAATAAATTATACAAAAAACTGGTAATTTGAATTTGCTTATGACCACAAATGTCATATGGAGATCAACTTAATTGAGTTAAATAGCATTTTTTACAACAGTTTTGCAAAAAGCTCAAAATTGTACCATTCAAAGCATTTCCATATGATGCCAGGTAAAAAAAATATGTAAGCGAAAGTTAAGTGACAAAACAAAAAAAAAAGTGGTCTTAGTATAATGTAGGAAATTTGCTAAACTTGTATGAAACCTGTGATAGACCCATGAAACAAAAAATAAAAATAAAGTTGAAAATAATTGGCGGTCCATGCGTACGCCGTCAAAAGATTTTTGTATCGTATTTTGCTAGTTAACGAATTGTTTAAGTACAATTACTTACTACTACATAGTTTTCCTAACTCTCCAAGTCAATGATTCTACCTGAAGATACCCAACCAAAAACAGTTCCGTAAGGTCCTAGCACCATCTATGAGACAGTGACAGAACACAAAAATTTATTTAGAAATCTACCTCAGAAAGAGAGTATTTGGTTTTGCTACTACTTCAGACGGCGCGATGATTACCTTTTTGGTGTTTTTTTTATTGGCGATTTTCGTATATTAGTGACATTCTTTTAAAGACAGTCTCGAGACCCTTTGCTTGTCATAACTCCCCTCTATAATGCCACCCCAGATCAGCTGAACTTCGCACATCCAGAACTGGCGGGCCTTAGTTTCTAGTGGGTGGAGATTGTGCAACAAGCTAACTGACGAAGTTTTCCCAGCTCTGCTAGCCTTAAGCAGTTCAAAAATTAGCAAGTCGTTTTCATAGCAGTCGTGGTGCCCCAGTGTTTCTGTGTTCTACGTACGCGCCTGCTTCAGTATAAAAAACCGTATCCCACCTGAAAATACCCATTTAAAATAGTCATTAGAGAGACATCAATATTTTTGAAAGCAGAACCTAAATTCATGTTTGTGTTCTGCTATTATCCTATAGGTGGCGCTAGGATCTTTCAGATCCCTTTTTATGTCCCGAATTGAGTATATGATTGTCTATCTAGACATACGTAAATCAGTGGTTCGGTACAAATAGTTATTGCAACTACTATAGTGTAAGTAGGCATTATGAAATGTTGTAAATGTGGATTGCATTTCTTTTACGTGAGGTCGCCGTCACAAAGCTCTGCTACCTCCATCTTCCCTGTCCCTCTTTACAACTTGAATTTTTAACAGATACTGACGATCGACACATATCAAGATGTCCATTAAAAACTGCCTCATCAACGCCAAAATTGGAGATTATCCTGAGCAACCCTTTTCCGCAGCCTTGCAAAAATTACCTACCGAACTCGATTTTCAGCGCTTCCCAAACATTAGCCGAGACGGACTCCTAAGTGAATGTTCCACGTTCCACAGAATCGCTTCTTCGACAGAAACGCCCTCGTCTTAATAATCCTTAATGTCGGCAATATCGCAGAGCGGCTAGCAATGAAGTGGAAAAAGGCACTCTGGCAAGATGATCGTAATCAATTATCTTTCATTATAGGCAGGAAACAAACCGTTTCGGACAAATATTTTCTGCTTGCTGAAAACCGCACTTCATTATTAGATTATCAAGCAGTTGAGAATACCGCCAGATGTTGCCACCTACAAAAAATTAGTCAAATTAGTCAAGTCCAGGACCGACTTTTACCCCCGTTGCATTAATATACCTACATCTTTATATCGGGCTGGCTAGTAAACTACCTCCACAAGTTTGGATCTTAATTAGTAATATACAGGGTGGCGCATCGAAAACGAAACACGCATCTACTCTCAGCTCAGTTTTTTTTTTAAAAACGCTCAGACCCGTCGATTTTGTTTTCGAGGGGGACACAAGTTTGGCAAAAAATCACGTTAGCACGTGTAGCCCCCTAAGCTTGGGTGACACCACCCCCAAAATCTTAAATGGAAAGGAGGGTCGAGTGATACCTTATTTTAAATGTCTTTCAATTCCCTTTATAATGATATAAAATTAATGTACTTTAGTTCAGTAGTTGAACATTTATTGATTTAAAGCTCAAATAAAACTAATACATCATCATTAGTGGATATCAATACATTTGGCGGTAAAGTAATTTAAAAATGAAGAATGAGCTGACCCGTTAGGCAAGTAAATGTTGAAAATGGCCACCATGACTCTCCATGCAATAATAAAGATTTTGCTCAAAACTGTGCCGTACATTTTGCAATATTTGAGGAGTAATTTGAAGGCTCTCATTCACAATTCTTTGTCGCAGGTCTTCTAATGATGTTGGCTGAGTAGCATAGATTTTGATTTTTAAATGACCCCCATAACGAAATCCAAAGATGATAAATCTGGCGATCTTGGGGGACATTTAATGGCACCTCTTCTACCAATCCATCGATCTGGAAACGTCTGATCTAAATATTGTCGACCACGTAATGCGTAATGTGGTGGGGCACCATCCTGTTGGAACATCAACCTATTCGCAATGTACCGCCGATCATTCTGATTTTCAATTATAGCTGTTAATGCAGGATCTATGGCGTCTTCCAGTAATGCCAAATACATTTCACAGGTCAAATTTTCAGGTAAGAAAAAAGGACCAACTACATTATCGCCAAAAATACCAGCCCAAACCTTTAATTTTTGTGGCTGCAGTGTATAAACCTCATGATAAATTCTGGGATTAGAATCGGACCAATATCGGCAGTTATGACGATTTACTACGCCAATTAAGAAAAAGGAACATTCGTCGGAAAAGCAAGTGTTGAATAGAAAATGTTCATCGTTTATAATTCGTTCACTCATATCTTCACAAAACTGTAATCGCCGATCAAAATCGTCTTCATTAAGTTCTTGTAACAGGTGATTTTTTTACGGATGAAAACTATGGGCCTTTAGAATCCGTTAGACAGTACGTCGACTAACACCACACACAGTCTCCAGTTTGCAAGTACTTAACGTAGGATCTACATAAACTTGCCTCAAAACCCGCACTTCTATTGCTTCGTTCCTTATGGAACTTTCGATGTTGCGTTTTTTATTGGCGACTGACCCAGTTTCCCGAAATTTAGCTACAAGTCCTAGATCATATTTTCGATGCACGCTAACTGTTCTTATGTCGCTCAATGAATATATCTGCTGTTCTATTAGAGCACTGATTATTTCCGAAAAATATTTCGATAATTTCAACTCTTTCTGCTGTGGAATATACCATGGTTAATTATGTAATAAAGCGTTGCAAGTTATTTTAGCAACAAAGTTTGGTCAAATCAATCGCAAACTATGTTCTAAATTCCTATTTAAAATAAGTACGAGATATTTCCTTATCTTCCTACACGAAATAACTTTTTTGCCACAGAAAAACGCACCAATGGCTATTTTCAACAACAAAATGATAAACAAACCATGGGCGTAGTGAAGGAAAGCATTTACTTATTAAGTAATCTCTTTTAGTCAAATTTCTTCTGAAAGTAGTACAAACTAATCTGATGTACCTATTAAAGTCTACTTTAAGCTTAAAATCAATAAATCTTCAAAACTACTGAATTGAAGCTCATGTATTTTACATCATTATAAAGTGAATTGAAAGACCTTTAAAATAAGGTATCACTCGACCCCCCTTTCCATTTAAGATTTTAGGTTTGGTGTCACCCCCGCCTAGGGGGCTGCACGTGCTAACGTGTTTTTTGCCAAACTTGTGTCCCCCTCGAAAACAAAATCGACGGTCTGAACGTTTTTCCAAAAAAAAACTGAGCTGCCAGTAAATGCGTCTGTTTCGTTTTCGAAGCGCCACCCTGTATGTACGAGTATGTGTATGTATAGTAACTGTGGTTCATTATCAAAGCTTTTTTCTCGTAAATGACTACTGAGTGATCTGGAAAAAATAAATAGTTTAGGGCTAAGTCTGGCAAATACGGAGGGTGTGACAGTATTTTCCAGTTTAGCTCCTCTAGCTTATGTAGGATACACTTAGCAATATGAGGTTGAGCATTTTCATGAAGAAAATATATTTCGTCATATTGTGGACGGTTACGACAGAGTTCAACCTTCAAATTTTAGGGTGATTACAGTACAGTGACGCAGGAAGAATTACCCAACGTGTTATTCCATGTACATCCCTCAAGACCGAAAGCATCACCTTGCGAGATCTCTTTTTGGTGCAGATTTGCCTTAATATAGATACACCACTTCTCTTCAATAGCAGTAGACTATGGGACGGTTAAGCGTAGGAAAATTTTGCTGACTGTGGTAAAAAGCAGTGTACTTACATGTGTGCTGCTGGTGTTATTAGTGCCAATGCTGCTGGTGCGGCTGATCTCGCTGCAGCACGAGTAGCTACCACGTGTAAGTATGAAAAACGCAATGTTTTTTACGAGTTCATTTCATTCATCAGTCTTTCTATTGGCGTAATCTCAGAGAGCGTCTAAGCAATTTTAACGGAGATGAGATGTAGTATATAGGGTGACTACGAAGTTGAGTCATTTATTTTATCAGTGAGTAGATCTGATCAAAAGAAATGTTTTTTCCTTTACCATTTTTCTGGTAAAATTAAAGTAACAAAGTTATAGCCCTTTGGAAGTTTGAGTACCGCCCTGTCTCAATAATAATATTATGTGCTCGTGTTTGGCGACAACGGATATAATTCGCCTTATCGGTTCATCGCATCGGAAACAAAAAAGCGAAAGAATTTGGAACGATGTTTTTACAATTATTTCATTCAGTTGTAAACAGTCAGTGTCAGACGGTAGTGGATAGTGGTGTCTGTTGCGTGGCTCAAACGAAATAAAAAATGGCACATGTTTATGCGGATCGGTTTCCCAATCGAGTGCAACCAACCCCTCGTGCCTTTGTTAATGTAGTACAACGGGTTCGTGAATCATTTGACTTAAGACCTCACATATGGACGGCATGCCGGTGCTCCAAGACCTCATGATCAAATACAGGTCCGCACTGAAATACTTGTCGGGAGGATACTTTATAAAACAAGGTAAATTTTTTTTTTTATTTTTTTTTTATTTTTACACAGATATTTTGGTTTATCTTCCTTCTACAATCATTATCTGAAAATTAATGACTCAACTTCAAAGTCACCCTGTATAATGCTGGATTATGGCATCACTCTGCAATGAAATCATTGCAAGGGATGCTGCGACTACACAGTGCCAAAAAGACTAATAGACAGACCGCTTAAAGTGAGTCGCTAGAAGTTTGATGATGAAGACATCAGAAATTATCCGAAAATACTATTACATTTTTCATACTTACGAGTGGCAGTAAACAAATAGATTCCCTTGAAAATGTTATTTTTGATTATAGATAATCATTTATACCCTTCATGCGACTGTTTTGATATGAATTTTATCTACTCCTTCTTATACTTCAAGAACCATCAAAGTGTAGAGAAAACGCAAAAAATCTTCTTTGAAATAAATATTATTGTCTTCAGGAGGATAGTAGTCTTCATTCTCTTAGATCGTTAGTGTAGCGATTGTAAGCGAAAGTGCGTTTACATCTGAATTACTCCTAAGCTGTAACTAAAGGGCACAATTTGTATAGAAGCAAAATAATAGAAAATATATATTATCAAAATTTAATTTAACTAAACCGAAATTCAATTTAAATTAACAAATTTAAAAAAGTAAAATTTTCATGGATGCTTATTTCCTTTTTTATTCATGCGTTTGTGCCTTTTGCAGGGATATGGAATGTCAATTGCATTGCAAATACAAAAATACACAATTTAATAAAACAATAAACTAATACGACAATGAACATCGTTACAGTATAAGTACAAAATGCACCTTTTTTGCACAATGTAATCCAAATGGAAAAAATGTATTTCGACAGGAACGGCTCGACACAGTGAATTGATTTTATTTTTTATTCTTTTGAAAAAGGTCTCATAATGTATCACCGAATAATCCCAATTTATGGAAGGGATGATCAGACTTCTGATGACTACCTCGCTAATGCATCGCTGCAACCTGCTGTCGAAATTTCATCAGATACAACCGGCACTTTTCAAAACAATCTCGGATCGCACGCTTGGAAGGAAATTGGGGAGAGTTAAATTGATTTGGGGGGCGACGCAATATACAGGGTGTGGCGTAAAGAGTGGATGACCTTTAACCTGCAGTCAGAGGACATCATAACCATTAAAAAAATTGAAAATTGTGTCTAGTAAAAGTTGCACGGTTTTCGAGTTTTTTGACGTTTTTCAAATTTGGAGGAAATTGGTTCCACTCACTGTTTCAAGTCTCGTGATAACACATAAAGGTTTTTTCAGCACAGTATTCTTGGATACATGTGTCATAAAATATAAATTGCCATTTTCGTGCTACAGGTTTGATTGCTGTTTTAAAAAATCATTAAAACGAAAAAAAAAATTTCTTAAGTTTGACCACGTGTGGTGTCAATAATATTGCGGTAACCTAGTGAAACAAGACGTGCCTAATTCATTGAGATTGCAAAATGATACAATACACCGTATTTCCTGCTGTCAATTCAAATGATACTCCTATTAAGGTTAGCCAAGACTCCTATTTCTTCAAATACAATTTCTACTTAAATAATAAATATGGAGAAATAACATTTGCCTAGATAGTCGTTTGTTTTTGTTTGATGTCATAGCGACAGATCAAGTGTCAAGATTCCTTAATGGCCTCGCCGCAAGCAGTGGTTTGGTATAGTGATTTACATCTTCCATCTGGTGAATAGCTCAATCTTGGGAACGGAAGTGTCTCAGTACACTCCAAGGGAGTACGCTCAAATACATTTTATATGTGTGGTGGTTATGCCAATCAAGCTGCAGCACTCTATCGGGAAAGGTACCCTAACGCAGGCCATCCCGATTATAGAGTTTTCATTCGTGTGCATAATGTATATTAAGGCCGAATTCGTGGAATTGGTGTCGGCGGTACTAGCTCTGGGGGACCATCGCTACGTGATGAAGAAGCCATCTCTACAAGAACAGTACACAGAATGTTAAAACGGGAACAGCTACACCCCTATCACTACCAGCAAGTTCAAAATCTACTTTCACGAGATTATGCACTAAGATTTGCGTTTTTTGTGGACATGTTACGGAGAATAAGAGTCAATCCTGATTTTTTCGACCAGATCTTGTAGAGTGACGAGTTAACTTGTACAAAAGATGGATATGCAAATACGCCTAATTTACACAGTTGGTAGCTCATCAATCCCCATTTAGTAAGACAAGATAGGTCCGAATATCAATTTAAAATAAATCTTTGGACTGGGATTTTAAACAGACGAATTATAGGACCATTTGAATCACCACGTTGACTGCAGAGAGCTACTTAAGTTTTTTAAGTAATGATCTCTCGACATTACCTGAAAATTTTCCACTAGAGCAAAGAATGAGAATGTGCCCAAAATGTGCGAGAGTATCTCAACGAAATGTATCCCCGGAGGTGGATCGGGCGCTTGGGAGCAATTTTGCGGCCCCCTAGGTCACCAGACCTCAACCCTCTCGACTTTTTCTACTGGGGGTGTCTTAAGGAGAAGGTCTACAAGAAGCCCATTACTTCAGTGGATGAGCTAAGTGCGCGGATACAAACAGCTGAAAGAGAAAACAGCTAAACCGGATACACGCGCAAAATCAAACATCATTAATAAGATGATGCAGGGCCTGTGTCAGAGCTCGTGGTGACCATTTTGAGCAGTTAGTGTAACCGGATTGTCCGGAAAGTAAGAGGACTGAGTCGATTTAAAAAAAAAATTATTGAGCCAATCGTTACAATTCTTTAAAAAATTTCAAAGTAGGCTCCTTCTGCGTCGATGCAGCGCTGCCAGCGCGATTTCCAATCATTGAAGGCGTCACGGAAGCCATTCTCCGGAATAGCCTTGAAAGGCGCGGTGCATGCTGCTTGGTTCCCCCTGTAGTCTCAAAATGCTTGCCTTTCATCGGCCTTTTCAGGCCAGGAAACAAAAAAAAGTCCGGGGGGGGCACATTTAGGCTGTAGGGCGGCTGCGATAGCGTTGGGATGCCGGCCTTGGTCATGTAGCTATTCACAAGAAACGCGGTGTGAGCCGGGGCGTTGTCGTGGTGCAACTTCCAGTCGGATGCGATGTCTTGTCGGACCCGACTGACCCTTCGTTTGAGTCTCCTGAGCACTTCCACGTAAAACTTGGCGTTGACGGTTTGTCCAGGAGGAACAAATTCATGGTGGACGATGCCTTTGATATCAAAAAAGACAATGGTTGCTCATTCTTCCCTTTTTGGGGCGAGGAGACGCCGTCGTGTGCCACTCGGAAGATTGACTCTTTGTCTCGGGATCATACTCAAAGATCCACGACTCGTCACCTGTGATTACGTTATTCAAAAATTGGGGGTCACTTTCACATATGTTCAAATTTTCTTGGCACACTTCCACTCGCCGCAATTTCTGGTCATCAGTGAGCACTTTTGGGAGCATCTTCGCGCACACCTTGCGCATATTCAAATGCTGTGTCACAATGTCATGAACCACAGATTTTGGTAAATTTAACATCTGGGCAATTAAACGAATACTTAGTCAACGGTATAAGTTCAAAACTTTGCGCACACGAGTCACATTATCGGTGTTTGTCGAAGTCGAAGGTCTTCCAGCACGGTCTTCATCATCTTCATCAGTGACCTCTTCCCGGCCCTCCAAAAAGGCCTGGTGCCACCGAAACACACCACTTCTTGCTAAAGCAACACCTGGGTAAGCCTGCTTGATCATATCAAACGTCTCTGTCGCAGATTTACCGAGTTTCACACAGAATTTAATCGCGTACCTCTGCTCTAACGAACGCTGCATTTTCGGCTTGCACCACTCACAGACACACGTCGCGCGAAAACGCCTGTCCTGACTCTCCAAGTGCTCGGAGACAACTGACCAGCCGCTCATTCGTTAGCTAGGAGCGCCCTCTACCGAATCCAGTCGGTGCGCACACGCTCCGAAGTACTGTCATGGCGGAAGAAAATGAGTCCTATTACTTTACGGACAAACCCTGTATATTTATATCTAGCCAATTTTCTGTTCTATTTGCTTATTTCTTACACCATAAAGATAGTAAGTATCTTTTGTTACATTCTTATCCATCTGGTAGATTTAAACTGCAACATTACTAATACGTTTGGTAAACGTTTTGGTAAATTTGAATATGTTGTGAACCTTTTTATAATTTTGATACGCTCTTTTGTTATGCCTCAATATTCTGTGCTAAACCAACAACAATAATGGACTTGAGTTTTGTCTTTGGAACAGTAGGCGTCTCAGCTATATCAATAGGAGTATCCTTTGAATTGACAGCAGCAAATACAGTGTATTGTATCGTTTTACAACCTCAGTGAGTTAGTCAAATTATTTCCGTATTGTTTCACTAGATTACCGCGATATTATTGACACCACACGCCGTCAAACTTAAGAGAAAAAATATCATTTTTTTTTCGAGTCGTAATGATTTTTTAGAAAAACAATTAAACCTGTAGCACGGAAAAGGCAATTCATATTTAATGACACATGTATCCAAGAATACTTATGTTGCAAACAGAATAAGAAAAAGCCTTTGTGTTATCACTAGACTTGAAACAGTGAGTGGAGAAACCAATTTCCTCCAAATTTGAAAAACTCGAAAACCATGCAACTTTTACTAGACGCAATTTTCAATTTTTTGAATCATTATGATGTTCTCTAACTGCAGGTTAAAGGTTATCGACTCTTTACGTCACACCCTGTATAGTTTTTGTATCTTCAGTTGTCACAAAGACATTCGATCTCAGAATCACTGATGCGGGCGAGCCGCGCTGCTCTTCGATCTGTTGTTGCCACCGATCTTAAATTGTCATAAGGGCATTCGTTCTCAGAAGCACTGATGCAGCAGACCTTTCATTTTCAGTTGTCTATACCACCACTGTCTTCAAAATTATCAAACGCAGATGCTCTCAGAAGCACCGATGCAGCTAACTGTACCCTCCCTCCCGCTCTGATCACATCTTCCAGAACAAGTTAGGGGGTCACTAAAAATTAATTGAGTCTCAACGTGGGCAGTAGAAAAAATACGTTTGAGAGCCTCTGATCTAAGTTATTCGTGATGACAATGGCAGCACCTTTAAAGAAAAATAAAATATTAAGCATCATTTCTTCTTCTTCCTACGCCTTCTTCCTATCGAAGGTTGGCGAACTTGAGACAACTGCCCGAGAAACTGCAGCTCGGCAAATTTCGACCGACGTCCCTCGGACCAACGTTGCAGGTCTTTCGCCCATGAGTTCCTCGGTCTTCCCATTGATCTCTGCTAAACGATCTTGTCCTCTATGATAAGCCGGAGAATATCATAGTATTCACCCCTCATAACGTGATCGATGTACTAACCGGAGTTTCCGTTTCTTGATTATTGTCTGGAGTTCTTTATTTTTATTCATCCGTCCAAGCACGTCATTTTTGTTACTCTGTCTACACACGGTAGCCGGAGTATCATTTTATCTAACGGCGTTCAGATCAGTATAAAGACACAGGGAAGGTGTTGTATCGCAGCAGGCAGATATGGAGTTGCAGACTGGGATCTTGTCTAGTGAACAGTTGTTTCATAGTAATGAGTGCTTTTCTAACTTCTTAGATATAATTTCTTTTTTGGGATCACTATTTTCATTCATGAAAGCTATTTCGCGGATGATGTCTGATGTACTATGATGGGATTTTTTCAAAGCGCTGCCTTTTTTGGTATGAAGAAGATGACCAGTTTGGTTTTGGCAGAATTCATTTTCAGATCGGCATGTGCGCTGTGTCAAACAATAAAGTTCTTTGTGTTCTGCTTCTATACCCTATTCGTAGTCCATTTACGCCACGGCACAACAAAAATGCAGCGCGCCAAAGCGGCAGCCGCCTAAGCGTTGCAATAGCTATTGATCATTCGGGCATAAAACTACGCCGACGCCGGCAAATGCTGCCAATATTCGGTGCACACATAGCATGTGTTTATATGTTAGCATGTCATCTACGGATACAGCAGACGAAACTGAGAATATTTCTCCCAATGCCTCCTTCAGCCATGCTCCCTCTCCTCCCCGAAAACGTGACAAGAAGGGACATTTGAATATTCAGGCAAAAAAATTGTCCGTAACGTTTATTAGAGCGAAAGTTTAGAGCATTCTGAAATGAGAATTCATGATACTGAAAGACATGTGGCGAACAAAACAGGCTTATGTCGCTCTCAGAGCTTGACGACACTGCCGTCATTGTACTTGACAATGCTGCATACCACACTAGAATACTAGAAAAAATTCCCGTAATGTCCTCAAAGGCAGAAATTCAATAATGGCTCCTACCAAAAGACATGGGGGATCTGGACAGTATGACCGATATTCAAATTGAACCTGTAATAATTGATATTAGCCGTTCGGACGATGATTCAAGTACCTCCAGCGAATAAAGAATTGTGTAAATTATGTGCACTTCTTTCTATAAAAATCATCATTCCAAGGCCATTGAGGAAAATACGGACCTGTATAATCTCACTTTTGGACATGTTACCAAAAACAATGAAATGTCATCTTGCAGACTAGGTAGTTTTTAGGGTATAAGTAGTTTATTCCACGTTTGCTCGCTATGACCGCTGTGAGCGACCATCTATCGAAGAATCACTCAACTACACGCATGGTTGGTTGCATATGTTTTGTGAAGCCGAGTAGTTTTTATCTCTGAGAAGAAACTTGATTGAATAGCAATATCGCATCTGGATGATTATGTGTATTGATCTGCATGTATATAAAATCGGTGATATTTGCTGCCAATGAAGTATATCTATTAGCTGTGCCCTATAAGTTATTTATACGTTGTCCTTTCTGAAGAAAGGTTATGTTCAAAGTTATAAATTATGATTTTTTCCGTTTTTTGTGTTTCAAAAACTTTTACGAGCACTACGAGAAATCGCCACCGCGCCCGCGTTGTATAGAATTAAGCCACACAAATATTAGTAATTACGTATCACACATCAAACATTTACGCAATTTCTCACGTCTAGGCGCTGATTTGTCTTTTTTATTGACATCGCAAAATAAATTTCTATAAAAGTTAAATGACTGGAAATAAAAAATGATGTAATAACCTTTTCACTTTCATAAATATTCGTGTCTGTAGCTTCTTTTCACACCTGTTCCTTCACCAGGCAAGGATTTTCCGCACAGGTATCACGTATCTCGAAAAGTGACATTATGCTGATTTTTTTGACATTATGCTTTTTTTGACATTTCGTAGGTTAGTCTACAAGATGTTAACTTAGCACTTACTTGTACGTGTTGCCTAAATGTCATGAGGCTTGTTATCAATCTTTGGCTTTGATGTGATGTAAAATCTGCTTCTGAGATGGCATTACTGGAGGTCTAAGCTGTAAGTTTTATGTGTTGACGATAATTACGAGTACATTGGGTTCTTGTCTCAAATACACTTAATTGAGATTCAAAGCTATAAATTAGTTGCGCATCCACTTTTTCTTATCCATTCTGGAAATTACATATACAAATTTGCTGACTTTCAAAAATAAGAGAGATAAGAAATAATTATATTCACTGTACACTGTCGAATTACAAGCCATATACATAATTCTCCTCAGTTTTTCGTAATTTATAACTTTGAACATAACCTTTCTTCAGAAAGCACAACATGTAAATAACTCGTCATATTCGGCATATCCAGTAGATAATGATTTTCTCACACAGCAAATATCACTGATTTTATACACATGCATACCATAACACATAATCATCCAGATCCGATCTTGCTATTCAACCAAATTTCTTCTCATAGATAAACACTACAGACCCGGATCACTCAGCCTCACAAAGCTATGCAACCAATAATGCGTAGTTTAGTTGAGTGATTTCTCCACAGATGGACGTTCACAACGATCCTAGTGAGCAAACGTGGAATGACTGTTTGCGCCCTAAAAACTACCTAGTTTGCAAGATGACATCTTATAGGTTTCTTTTGACGTTTTATAGATTTTTTACATGATACCCGTGCCGTTCATCTGAAGCTAATTAGCTATACTATAGGGATTTAAGTATCAAGGCACTGACGAGTTAAAATAGCTAAACGCAAAATCTAGCATTCTCGAAGTTTTCAAAAATTAGTAACACCTCATGATTTACGTCCGCATTCAGAAAAATTGCAACATTGCATATCAGGGAAGCTCATAATGCGCAAGTTGACAAATGACCTGAAAACCACGCTGCTTTGTACCTGATAGCTATGTCTTGCAGGAATGCAAGGGAGAGTAAGATGCAATGGAAAATGCTTCAGGATTCTAATCTAAGGGAGGAATTTCTGGCGCTGGAATTCGTTTCACATACAAAGCTTAAATCAAGGTGACAGAAGGATATCTTCTATCAAGAAGCTGCTTTTGTATAGAGAGGCCATATGTACATTATATATATATATATATATATATATACATATATACGAGGGCAAAGTGAAAAGTTCTTAGCCAAACAAAGACTGCCATGTCCATTTAAAAAATGGTTTTGTTTTCCCCTTCAACTCTCAACATACTTGATTTATTGTTTCTTCAACATAAAAATTCTTTCTTCGAAATGGAAGTATGGAAGGCTGCTAAAATATTCACTTACTCCCCTCTCAACTTCTTCATCGAACCCAAAGCGCTTTCCATAAAGACATGTTTTTTTTTTATATTGAAGCAGCCGCGCAGGCAGAAGCCTAAATGCCGGAACACCGCGGCTGCTATGATGATCCCAAAGAAATTATATTAATACGATTTTTGAACTGCCTAAGGTTAATAAAACTGGAAAAAGCTTCCTCTTGTAGATTGTTCCACAATCTCGACACCCTAGGAACAAAGGAGCGGTCGTATCGGCCGGTTCTGGATGTACGAAGTTCGGCACGGTTAGGATGGGACGCCAAAGTTAGGCGGGTCTGTCTGGCAGGCACATCGCGCGACGGCATCATGGAAGAGAGCTTTGAGGAGCAAAGCCCGTTGATGTAATGGTAGAAAAGAGCCAGATCGCCGACAGCCCGCCGGTGCGAAAGAGTCCCGAGACTGTCTCTTAGAGAAGAGTAATCGATCAGTCGGACCGCCCTTCTCTGAACAGCATCGAGCATGGATAATGTAGTCGGGGCGGCAGCACCCCAAACGTGCGAGCAATACTCGAGGCTAGGCCTTATCTGGGCCTTGTATAGAGTGAGAAGGTCATGCGAAGAAAAGTACTTCTTAGCCCAAAACAAATAGCCTAGCATTTTTCCAGCAGCTGCAGCTATTGACGAGATGTGTTCGTGCCAGATCAGGTCCTCGGTGATCTGGACTCCGACCAGCAGAAAAGAATGGCTCTTTGGCAGAACTCGACCATCCATCGAAACCGGGTAAGCGCAGGGACGCTTTTTGTTCGTCAAAGTACAGTACTGCGTTTTTGAAGCATTGAACTGTACAAGACTGCTGCGTTCCCAAGCAGTGATAGCCTCCAGGTCTCTTGTCAGAGAGGAAGTCATCGCTAGTCTTCTTTTTTCCAACTCAACGGCAGAGATCGGCTTGTCACTCTGAATTCCTGCATGTGGAGTGCTGTCATCAGCGAAGCTGTGGATTGGGTTGATCGTGCAGGAAAGGAGGTCGTTGATATGTAAGAGAAACAGTGTTGGAGCCAAGACCGATCCCTGGGGAACACCCGCGTTGACGTTGTGGGATGAAGAGGAGAACCCGTCAATTACGACGGATATCTTGCGGCCAGAGATAAAGTGAGCCACCCATCTGCAAAGCTTTTCTGGTAGGCCATAGGATGGAAGTTTGCTTAAGAGGGCAGCGTGCCTCACCATAAGACTGGATGAGTTTAAGCCTCACCATAAGACTGGATGAGTTTACTCCACAATTGAGTGACTTAAGCTAGGAGGTCCCCTGTGGATCGTTGGTGCCGGAAACTATACTGCCTGTCGCTAATCAAGCCGTGACGTTCGAGGTAGTCCAGAAGCTCGCGATTTATGCACATCTCCATCACCTTACTTAAAACAGAAAGCAGAGCTATAGGCCTGTAGTTGTAAGGGTCGGTCTTAGATCCCTTTTTTGGGATGGGTTGGACATGAGCAAATTTCCAGTTTTCTGGGAAGGTGCCGGATTCATAGTATATCTGAAAGAGACGCGAAAGAACTGGAGCAAGCTCCGGTGCACACCTCTTCAGTACAATGGCAGGAATCAAGTCCGGACCAGAAGGTTTGTTGATGTCGAGCGACAAGAGCACTCGTCTTACAGTCTTATGCCTGAATGCTACCTCCCGCATAATGTAGGGAACCCTTTGAATTGACGGCACTTGGGCGCTGGGGGGGACGTCCATGGTGGAGTTGGCAGCAAAGATCTTGGCTAGCACGTCCGCCTTGGCCTTTGAGTTGAATACAATAGTTCCATCCTGACACGTAAGTGGTGGAAGGCTACTGTGTGAGAAGTTCTTTTCAGTCTGCTTGACCAGCGTCCAGAAAGACCGACTGCCATTGCGCTGCGACATTACCCTGTGCCTAACTTTTATATCATGCTGGTTTTTGGCATTGCGAACCGCTGCTTTATATTTGTTTCTGAACTCAACGTCGGCTTGTCTGTTCTCTACAGTGGAGTTTTGCAAGAAGGTTGTGTGTTCCTTGATCTTCTGCTGGCGAGCCGTTGGACCCTGGTCTAGGCACTTTCACTGTGTGAGGGATGTATTCCTCCATTCCGACGTGGATAATTTCGGTTATCGAAGAAGAGACAGCCGATTCATCCGCGTCAGTGAAACAGACATCTTTCCAAGGAAAGCTAGAGAAGCAATCTCTGAGCCCCTCCCAGTCGGCATGTCCGTAATGCCAAGTTTTGCGGCCTGTACGAGTTTCTGCTGCCACAGCGGGTTCTGACCGAGACCCAACCTCCACAACACCGTGGTCTGAGTTACCCAACCAAAGCTCGTTATGGGCATTGAAATCAACCGAGAAGAACTACCTCTGAAGCGGGATGATTGATGTTCAGGAAGTCGATCTGGACGGCGAGGTATTCGAGTAGGTCATCCCAGTTATGGTCCGAGGGAGAGCGATAAAGGCAGCAAATAAACTTGGGTGATGTTTTGGAGTTGAGGCGAAGCCGCAGAATGTTCTTCCGGTCTGATTTCAAAGAAGCATCTCTGGAGCAGGAAAGACTGCTGCGGACAAAAGCCACAACTCCCCCGTTCTTTCTCAGATTGGAGTGCACCTCGTAGTTTGGGAAGTTAAGTTGGTTAATTGGTGCAGACTCTGAGATTTTTGTCTCCGCCAAGAAAAGCATGGCGGGACGATTGGATTGCAGGTAGTGATGAACAGCATCAATGTTGCTGTTAATCCCGCAGATGTTCGAAAAAATAATTTTATCTACGATGTTGTTTCCTCGAGCCCACCCTCCACCCGGACATTCCGAGAGTGGAGTGAGTTTACGTCCGGAGTTCTTAGTGCTCGAGGGATCCATTATCATTAATTTCTTTGTTTTGGAGGATAACCGACTGCATAGCTTAGGTGTAGAAACATTTATAAGACACCCTGGGAAAAGCTAGCGGGTGGTACTGCCTCGGTCGACTGGTCCTTGTCTACCACCTTCTGTTTACGTGTTAGTGATGTTAAATAGACCTAAAGTGGCCCGTTGGCGGACTTGTACCGCCACCCGGCAATCGGTACTGAGGTATTCCTTAACGCGTGGACACTCACTTGAACGGGAAGAAGTTGTATACTGGATACAAGAACTTCAGGAACAAGCATTTGCCACGGCCCCTCTCAGTAGTGGATGAATGTCTTCAAGCTTGGCAACAGATGGGAATCTAATCAGTACAATATGGCAGTTGGTCGAGGAAATCGTACCTCAAATCATATTCCTTTCCCATTGCTAACAGGTGTAGGTAATTCCTCTATTAACAGCTGTATTTTCTATTCTTTCTCTTTATCTTCCTTCATTATTTCTTCTGCTCTTTCGTTTTGACTCTGCCTGGCTTTTGGGTAACCAGGCCAACATATTGACAAGCTGACCGACATACTTTGGTCCAAAGGCAAAGGTCCTACGGACGGCCTTGACAGACAACAACGAAACGATCTTGAACAGGACTCATGCAGGTCTCGTAGATGGGGAAAGGTATTTCGTAACCCGAAACATGTATCCTAGTTTCGTTCCTTCAGCTTCTTCGTGTTTGTACCAAGCTATGTCCTCGGTAATGTCGACTCTGACAAGCCTGTCGTTGATTAGATACATGTTATCAGATTATAATATTATATATAAAAATCTGCGTATTGTACCGAATCTAATTACGTCCCTTGCCGCCATCTTATCAATGCGATATGTCCCATTTCCCAGAGAAAATTGGCAGCAGAATAATTTCCATGCCGTTACAAACACTAGCAATTTAAAATATGCCGTAAAAATTCATGAAACGATTATCCAAACAAGCCCCGAGGGTGCAGAAAAGTTTTCCGGAGTTTCGCAACCACGTATCCACATAAAATATTCAATGTTGTCCAGGAAAAATACCAACCAAAACATGCAATTACACCATCCAATTACCATAAAAATTCTTAGTCTTACTGCGGGTGACATTATACCAATAGCTTAGTTACGCTCAAAGCATCTCTATCTTCGAAATGGGAAGGAAACCTCACGATGTGTTTCTTTTTGAAGAACAAATGAGCGTTGGGAAGGTTATATTGCTCAATGTACAATTGCTAGACTTTTTTGGAATCATTGGCACTAATACCAAAAGTCAACTTCAGGCGGTTTCCAAATATTTCAGAAGTTTCTTTTTTGTCGGTAAGTGTGGCTGTGTGGCTAAAAATGCCGGTACGTTCTGTATTTTGCTCACGCGTTAAAAATGTATACTGTTAGTATAGTATACTGTTTGAATTCAACTATTTCTCAAAATAAATAATTATAGACTGATTTTCCTGCTAACATATTTTTCAATCACACTGAATTGTATATGTTTGCTCTCCTTCTCTGTGACCATAACCAACGTTGTTTCATGCTTTTTAGCAATCATCAGTACGGTATGGATTTAGAAATTTAGAGACAGATGACGGTAAGCAAAGAAGAGAATTGCGTCTATCGAAAAACTCAATATTGTGATTTTTGAAAAATAAACTAAAGATAATTTCGCCAATTAAGGTTACTACTACATAGGCGTCCCATTGTCACTCAGGAGGGTACTATACTAAGTACTCACCGTGCTACCAGCATTGTCGTTTCATGCAAGAATTACATGAACTAACCACATGCTAAATAGGAATCTGTTTCCAGCATTACCGTCTATGTTAACAGCAAACAGATCATATTCAGCCTGTGTTTAGTTTATGCAGCTTTTGCATAGAACGTCAATGGTTATACTTCGCAGAATGACTCTGAGACATAGTTGTTTCTTGTTTCTTGTTCTTCACTAGAGGTTGATTTCAAATTAATTTATGGGCAGGAATAATTGAACATTATTTAATTGGACCCGCCGAGTTACAAACTAGACTAAATAGCCATAGGTATTCACAATTTCTTGAAAAACAATTACCCACTTTGCTGGAAGACCTTCCATTACAAACACGCATGAATATGTGGTCTTTGCACGACAGCGCTCCACCTCATTTTATTATATTAGTTAGAGAGCACCTGAATAGAGTTTATCCAGGCCAGTGGATAGGCCGATCAGGACCTGTATCGTGGTCGGCTAGATCACCAGATTTAATTTCTTCTTCTGGGGTGATTTAAAACGGCGCGTTTACAATATGCCAGTGGAAACTGTAGATGATCTTCGGCAAAGAATTTAACTTAAAATGTTTTGGGCAGTGCAGCAAGGATTAGTTCGTCGCGCTCGAGAGTGTGTTAGGCAAGGTGGTGCTAATTTTGAACAATTTTTGTAGTTATTATTTCCGTTTATTAGTGTGGTTGCCATCCTCATTTGTTACTGTCAAATATAGTTTTAGTAGCAACGCTACTCAGATATTATCCAGCAACTTGATTATTATGTTATAAAAATGTTTTATCATCATGGTACAAATAATGCATTGGAATCTTTAAAAACAAATATCTCGAAAACTAGTAGCTTCAGCCACTTCTAACAAGTACACCTTCTTTGTTATGGAAATACGAGAAAATCAGATTATTCGGTTAGTTGTTGTATACAGAGTAGCACAAAAAGTTATGATAAGTTATTTACCGAAAAGTGGCGCCCTCTAGAAGTTTGGCCATAAAAAATAACGGATTCTTCTTTATCATACTAGAAAACCTCCCCATATGTTTTATTCCTATATCTGAAATACTTCTCAAGCAGTAGCGAAAGATAGAAAATAAAATTTTACCTCGCAAACTATCACCTTTGGACAAAGGTATGTTTAGGTCAATTCAAATATTCTGGTCTGTAGTATCTCCAGTTTCGAGATTTCCCAACCTTTCGCGGACACCCTGAATATCTTAATATCCCATAATTTTGTAACCGCTACTAATTATTTTATTCTAACATAGTGGATGTGTGTGTTTGCTTTGGCTATGAACACCCCAAATTGTAATAAATAAATAAACAAGAATAAATGTGTTGTGTTTTCAATTACGCCTACATAATGTAAAACATCACAAGTGGTTACTAGCTCGTGTTACT
Source organism: Acanthoscelides obtectus (assembly GCA_963669975.1). Taxonomy (NCBI): domain Eukaryota; kingdom Metazoa; phylum Arthropoda; class Insecta; order Coleoptera; family Chrysomelidae; genus Acanthoscelides; species Acanthoscelides obtectus. The sequence continues at coordinate 40,406,180 of CAVLJG010000003.1, read as the reverse complement.
GTGTTACGGAATAGTTGCCAGTGTAGAGCGAAGTTTGTCAATTGTGGTGCTTATCTTACAAGGCCCTGGAATAGTATCCTGTTATTCACATGTGTATTACTGCTCCGAATACGCTATTCAGACTTTCTACGGTTCAAAGGAAGACTATCCGACTGATCGGCGTCACTGATCTAATATATACCGATGCGAAAGTACGATCATTTTTTCAGACCCACTTCAAGACTTGCTTGTCACAGTTGTTGTGTTAATGATGCAACCAGTGGCGGATTTGCCAATAGGCCCTGTAGGCCCGGGCCTAGGGTGGCCAGATATTAGGGGCGGCCAATGGTGACAAAAAATTCACTGATGATATCAAGAAGTAACTGAGTACTTAAATCTTCTAAAGACTCGCGCTCATTATGGCGGGCCGCACTGCACTACATCATATAACAATAATCTTACTGAATCACTTTCTACATTTTATGTATAAAATATACAGGTAGATATGTATATCAACGGTATAATGTAATGTATAATAAAATACAGGGTGCGGCAGAGAGGACGGACGTTTTTGGGATGGGTAGTACTCTCCGCCTCCGTCTACGAGAGAGGTGGGGAGGGTGCCGTTTGACTCGTGAGATCCTAGCATTATTTTAACAGTTGTCGTTATGGAGCCTTGGACGGTGGAGCACCGCGTTTTCGCCTATGATTGTTTCGTCCGAAATAATGAGTCAGTCATCGTCGTACAGCGTGAGTTTCGTCGCCACTTCAACATTCATCGGAATAGAGCTGTTCCTTCTCGAAACACCATCCCTCGTTGGGTTGAATCACTTCGCAGGCGTGGTGAACTGATCAACAGAAGACCTAGAGGAGCGCTGCGAACAGTTCGAACTCCTGAAAATGTTGAACGCGTTCGACAGGTCTTTCTTCGCAGTCCGACTCGATCTGCCCGGAAACATGCTGCTGCACTTTTGCATGTGGATCTCCGCTTTCACCCCTACAAATTGGCCATTGTGCAACAGTTACAGCCCGAAGATTATGCAGAACGAATGAACTTCGCACGTGAGATGGAAGCACTGATCGATCAAAATGAGAACCTCATTTTGTTTATGAGTGACGAAGCCCACTTTTACCTAAACAGCATGGTTAACCAGCAGAATTGTCGTTATTCGGCTAATGAAAATCCGCAACAGTTAAAGTAACGGTTTGGTGCGCTGTATCGCAAACTGGCCCTTTGGCCCTTACTTCTTCGAAGACGGTAATGGTCGTGATGTTACCGTAAACTCAGAGCGCTACGTCGACATGATCGCCAACTTCTTTCTCCCAGAATTACGACGGCGACGTGTTCCAATCCGACGTGTGTGGTTCCAGCAGGATGGGGCGACCGCCCACACAGCCCGAGATCCATGGACGTTATTCGCCCTCTCTGCCCTGGTCGCCTTATTTCCAGGTTTGGCGATGTTCATTGGCCTCCTCGGTCCCCAGATTTATCCATATACGATTTTTTCTTATGGGGACACTTCAAGGCTAGAGTATACGCGAACAACCCCCGAACTCTGGACGAATTGAAGGGCGAAATTCGCGTGGATGTCGCCCAAGTTGAGAGAGCGAGGTTGGAAGACTTCCAAGAACGCCTCCAGCACTGCATCAACAATTTCGGCCACCACATGCCTGATGTGATTTTCCACACTTGACTGTCTCAAATGCTATTTCCTTGTGAACCTGATTCCATCAATAAATTTGTTTTCGAGTAAAAATTAACTATTTTATGATTTTTTTAAAACCGCCCATCCTCTCTGCCGCACCCTGTATAACTTATTTTCGTACATATAACTGATTTGGGAAGAATATTGTTATACGCGCCAGCTTAAAAACACTAGTAGTGATAATTGCAACGCGACGTGTACGAGTACCTGTATACTGATTTATTAACAAGGCAATACAACGGCCTACAAGCTAAAATAAAGGAATTATCTCCTCTTGCCGAGTATGTTCCCTGTTCAGCACACTCACTCAATTTAGTAGGTGAATGTGCAGCTGAAAGCAGCCAAGAGGGTTGTTCGTTCTTTTCTCTACTCCAAGAGTTGTATAATTTCTTTGCAGCGTCAAATCAGCGTTGGGAGCTCCTCAAAGCCCATATGACCGTCAAAAGTCTATCAACGACTCGTTGGTCAGCTCGTGCAGACGCATACAAAAGTTTAGGCGATCGTATAAGTAAAAAAACTTCAACTATATAAGGTACTAATACATCTTATTGGTGAAACACTAGATAACTTCGATGATTTGTAGAATAATGTGAAAGAGATGCTCAACGCAATCGTAAGCTACTTTATAGCGAGACTAATACAGGTAAAGAAATGCAACAAAAGATCGGTCGCGAAAATTTCAGAATCACCATTTTTTTGGTAATAATTGATACATTGTCAGAAGAGCTCAAAAAACGACGCGATGCTTATAGACTACACTACACTAAATTTTATTTTATTACTAACTTGACGAAACTAAGCGCGTCTGAAGTCGAAGAAAAGGCCAAAACATTGCAAAAGGTTTATTCTACTTAGAAGACAACTTTTCAGAAAAATGTCTCTATTTTCGTGCCCACTGCAGTGTAAAAAATGAGGATCGAAAGTGCTATCAGTTTGTTGAAATGGTTACGAACCAAAGGTCTTCAAACCATTTACCCAACCGTGGATATTGCTCTTCGTATGTGTGTGTGAACACCCGCCAGTAACTGTTCCGGAGAACGATCGTTTTCTTGTTTGCAACGAGTTAAGAATTATTTACGCACGGAGCAAAGGCTGAAAGATCTTGCTTTGCTTAACATACAATCAGACATAATGGTTTTGCTGTGTTTAAGTCTAGACGAGTTTTGTAACATGGTGAAATACTTATTTTTTATTGTATGAAAATGAACCTATAGTTAAACTAGTTGAATAAATAAACCCTAAAGCCGTTTTAACTGTTTTATTTAAATGTGTAATTATCCTTGAAACCCTGGAAGGTATTACAAACCAAGACTGCAAATCCGCCACTGGATGCAACAGTATTATTATCACAAAGCAATGTCTTAGTTCGACTGGACTGCGGATTCTTGCAGCTCGAAAGCGACACAGGACAGCTTGATGCTGCTTGATCAATTCAAGCATCTCGACTAACAAATTCAGCGTAAGAGAGTGAATGGGCATCCATATTCCATTCTTCGATGCACTCACAAATATTGCACAGATGGTCAACTCGAATCCCTAAGGCTTAGGATGTACCTAGAAGGATTACATTGTTTTAAAGGCGATCCTAATTAGGATCGCACTTTTTAGCCAATGTGAGTTCCTGTTAAACAGAACAGAATCGGGCGGCGTGTACCGCCGTCTGGTCGCGGTCTGGTCAAACTGCAAGTTAAGTTCCCGTAGTCATTATTTAAACTGATACATTATTTTGAGTAGTGAAATTTCAGCGCTGATGGTAATACGATGCAAAGGTTAGGTTACTTTCTGATTCGACGCTCTATTTTCGCCTATATTATATGAATTATTATGCCGCTGTCTGTCATTAAATTTAAAGGGAGTTTTCCATTAAAGGGGTCTAGAGGATTGTGTTTATTTTACTAGCTTAGATGAACGTAAAAGGTTGCCTTTATCCATCCTTGACCCGTCACAATGGCTAGCTAGTTTTTATCTAGCGATAAATGGGTCTATATTTGAATTTACAATGAAAAATGATCTACACAATGTCTGTCAAAACCAGTGTACCCACAGTACCTACTTGGTAGCTTGTAGAGCTTCAGAATACTGAACAAGATGTCTCTTCATTACCAAGAGCTTCCGCTAGTAGAGTGCTTTTTTACGCACTATCAACATAATGTAGGTTTGTACACAACATACCAAAAGACCCCGTATATATGATATTGATGATTTCTTTGTTCTAATTCTGCAACTTTCTGGAACAAGTTTCCACCGTCTTAGCCGGGAACTTTTGGACGGTTTATCTGTTCAAGCAGGATGTTTCAATTCCAGTTAGAGGATTAAGCGAAAAGTTAAGCTGACGCTGTCACCGTTAATCAAAATTTTAGCAGCGTAAAGCTCTAATGAGGTGTCTTCATAGTACTTATGACGGGTATCTCTCGGAATTTACCGTTTGAATTTATTGGCCAGCATGTAGTAAGTGAATATTAATTTAAAAGAACTGTTGTAAAACTATAGAGGGACATTTGGAATTTGTAATTTAAATCAGCCAATGATTTATTTATTTCTGGTTATAACGGAAAATTTGAATTGACATTTGAGAACAAAACATTATATCAGTCAAATGACTTGGTTTCATCCGGCGTACCACAGGGATCAAATTTAGGCCCTCTGCTTTTTCTTTGTCTAATTAAAGATCTTCCTAACTGTTTAACTTGTCACTCACTGTTGTTTGCCCATGATTTGAAAAGCAACAGCATTATTGACTTTTTAGTTTTCCAAACCAACCTGAATCATGTACTTGAATGGTGCTCAACTAACGAATTATTTCTGAATATTGCGAGAAGTTCTGTTTTTTATCAGGAAAATGATTCCAATAACTTTTGATTATACGCTGGAAGGTTTTAGCCTATTGCGTTGCTCTGAAGTAGGAGATTTGGTTGTGTTATTTGATGCTAAATTTGAATTTATTGACGATATTAATACAATAGTGGCATCTGCCATGAAAAATCTTGTTTTTTTAATATCAAACTGTAGAACATTTTATAGCTTAAGACAATTGTATGGCATCCGTATTATCAAATCCATACTAATGATATTGAGAGTGTGCAGCGGGGATTTCTTAAGTAATTGACATTCAAATTAGATTGTGTTTACCTCGGTCGTGGGACTAACCAATCAGCGATGTTGGTCAGAGTTGAAATGAATCCTCTTGAGCTGAGGATAACTTGTAATAGCCTTAAATTTCATTACAGACTCATACACAGTGAAATAGGTTCTCCAGCGTTATTAGCTGAAATTGAGTTTCATGTACCATTTTGAATTTCCAGCAAGCATCTCCAATAGAAATATTTGTGGATTTAGAAAACATCTACAGAATCAAGCCCTTGAACCTAATTGCCTAGAGTAGCAAAGGATACATGATAACAGAAAGAACCTTATACATAGTCGTAACGCTTGAGAAATTTTTGTTTTTTATTTCACAATGTTCCAGGTGCTACTTTAGGGTTTTCTCAGCTAGAATACGTTACTCAATGGTATTATGAAGCTTGATACTGGATTTGATGGAGACCTAACGCATTCCATGTGCATAACTTATGGAGGGTTCCCGTCTGAAATCAAACTAATATATCTTGAAATGATTTCAGGATATTTCTTGCGTTTACTACTACTAATATCGCTATGATATTATTATTACAAATTCCGGCAACAACGCTGAATAAGGAAAATATAGTCTTACGAAGTGAGCCCTCCCCTATTTTCCATAACTATCGAAGATTTCATATTTCCATAGCGGATAACGGAGGATTGCCTCTCTACTGCACAAAATCTAAATACCTAAGGAAGATAATAACAGAGCAGCAAAGCAAGAACACTAAAATGTGTCTGTTGTATTAAAAAGATGTAGATGTATGTAATTTTGGTTCCAGAATGAACTTATCGATCCCATACTGAATGTACTTGTCGTTTCGAGGATTTGAAATCGTTTTTTTTACTTCCAGGATTCTGCTTCTTCACAATGTTCGCAAGCGAACTAATCAATCTACTACTGGTTGTTGATAACCTGGCAGATTTGGTATCAGCGTCCTTCCTGTTCCTCACCCACCTAGTGCATTTGATAAAATATATTCACATCTACATCTATAAAGCAAGAATTTACCGGCTAATCAGAAATTCTGCCAGAACGAACTTCAAGCCCCGAAGCAAAGAACAGGAAATCATATTAGAAAAGTATGAAAGAAGTTCCAAAAGCATAACGAAAATCTTTCTGATGGCTTGTGTCGCCACATGCAGCTTTTGGGGCATTTATCCTTTGACGGACAGGTAACCCTGTAGTAAAAAATATCTGTTAGACAATTCGCAAGACAGGCAGGTACATATTTTGACGTCTGGAAAAACCCTGGTACATGCCGGACTCTTACATTTCCCACTTTATAGTTGTTATAAACTATATTGATAGCCTTGTTTAGAACGCCTTTGATATATCAAACATCTTCCGATTCTCAAACCTTTTTGTATCATGTCAGAAATTAAGTCAGTATTCCTAGTCAAGTTACAAACGTTTTTTGTCCACGTTCACAGAATGTTGAGGTAGCACCCATTCTCTAAGACGTTCACGCTATTAAAAGTTTACACAAATTACCTAATATCCCCTTAAATAGTAATGGGCATATACAGGGTGTCCGCAAAGTTGGGGTTTTCCTTTACACGACGTGTAGATCTTGAAAACATAAGCAATTTTTCTTAGTACCATATACACCAATGTCTTAAGGGAACCGAGATAAAGGGCTCTGCAACATCAAAAATATCTAAATACCGTCCTGTAGCCGCGACCCGCCGCGATATCCCAGACTGGTACCGGCTACTAGCTGAACCCGACGACAGAACTGGGTCGGGGGTCGGGGTCAGTGTGTCAGGTCAGTATGCAACCTTCAACCGACGGTAAAGGGTCACGCGTATAGAGGTAACGAACCCATATAATCGATTGCGTTTCAAAAAAAAATAATAATAATGGCACACTCATACACCAATAATGAACTCGTTGATATGTTGTTAATTTATGGCGAATGTCTTCAAAATGCTACAGAATCGTCGCGAGTGTATGCAGATCGTTTCCCTAGACGACATCATCCAAGGCCCCGCAGATTTGTGTACCTGGTCCAGAGAGTCAGGGATACGGGCCATTTGGAGGAATTTCAAGGTGGGCACAGTGGGAGGCCTAGACAACCACGAATGGTGCAAGTTGAGGAAGAACTACTGAATCGCGTAGACGAGAATCCCTCAACAAGCACTAGAGACGTGGCTAGAGAAGTGCAAGTATCAAAAACTAAAGTGTGGCAAACGTCCAACGTGTACAAGCCCTTCAACCTGACGATTTTCCAGCAAGAGTGCGGTTTTGTGAGTGCTTGTTGCATCAACATGACAATAATCCGGACTTTTTGAAGTGCATATTGGTGACAGACGAATCTACGTTCACGCGTAATGGGGTGAATAACTTTCGATTTCAGGCAGAGACGTACTTAGCCCTTCTCGTCAACTGGTGAGTGAGTACTTTTTCCTTTATTTTTTTCTTACTTGGTCGCCCTCGTTTCACTACACATTACCTTTGTTATTTCAAGGGTAGTTGTTTCTGAAAAGGAAAACCCCAACTTTGCGGACACCCTGTATATGCTTTTGCTTAGAAATAATCCACAGAACTGAAGAGCATGACGGACAACGCTATATTGGGCGGGAATTCCTTCATTCCTTTGATCTGTGATAAATTGAACTGACTCAAATCTTTCTGTTGTAGGGTCTTGACATTACCCTTGGCTGGCTGGTTTCCGTTCAACACAGATGATACGCCGATGTTCCAGATAGCCTTCGCATACCAGATATTTTGCGCTACCATCAATGGTCTGACAAATATCAGCATTGATACGTTTATGTCAGGTAGGGTTTTGAAAATTCACCAGAATTTTTTGATATACCCTGATTACACCCAATAGCGTTTAATTACGCATGAATATAGCGGAGTCTGGGAATGTTTTTGATATTTTGCCGAGTGTACGAACAGCGTGTTTCGCTATAAAATGTGTCCTCTCTAACTTTTTAGGATGGCCGCTTAGAAAAAATATTTTATACACAAAGTATATGGTCCAAAATAGAGTGTTGCAATGCAATCACTCTGCTGTACACAGTTTGTTGCAGAAAAGTGCATTAAAACTTTGTATTAGACCCTATAATTTATACTAACTTATATGAAACTTTTTTCTAAAAGCTCGTACAAAAAGGTTAGAGGGTATGTCAATTTATAGCGGTACATCCCGTCTACCTGGCTGAGAAAATATAGCAGCGTAAGATATCTTTGATGAAAATTGACCAAAATCAGTGAAGCGGTAACTGAGATTATGAAGTGACAATGGCATCAACCAAGTTTTTCTGCTCCTCAAGTCATCTGACGGTTAGTAACCTGTCTATTACCATCACCTAAGCTAGGGAGCGTTGAGTATATCTCTGTAACGACATGGTTATAAGTTGGTCCCTAGATTATTTCCCATGATCGTTATGGTATGTTTAATAACTAAATGTTACAGTACTATTAATAATTTCTTCCCAATCTAACATCATCGTATTAAGCTCAAGTGCCTCAATTTATTAGAATACGAAAAACGTTGATTATGTAAGATTGCTCAATTGTTTCTTTTTTTTTTTCTCAAGTGAGAGCGATTTTGGATATAATCCTTTACTCTACGAAGGTAAATGGTCAGCCACCAATTATTCAAATGGAGCATCATCCACTTATAGTTCAATATACCGTAACCTTGGAGGTTCATTTGAATTATTGGAGAGCATGTCCTGTCCACTGAGAAACGTGAGACAGTACATAGTATTTTGTTCTACTAGGCATTGCAATCTAGTTTGTACAATAGATGAATGATCATTTCAAAAACCTGATCTTGGCACAATTTCAATTTCTCTGGAGACGCTAAAATATGTATAATTGACAAATAAACCAAATTTTTTGGACTTGATATAGTTATTTGAGTTTCATTCTCAAAATGCCGAAGAAAATTCACAGTTTAAATAATTATAATAGTAACGAAAAAAGCCCGAGAACTGTTTCTGTTGTTTTAACAAGGAATAGGGTTTGTGGTATATAACAAGAATGATATTAGTCATTTTTTATTGATTATTATTGCAGATTACACTTTGGGAATACATCAAATATAAGTATCTCATTTCTAAATAACACAGCGTATACCAAAATGCAGACTGAAAATGGATGTTTCAGTGTACGTGTAACAAGAAGCGGTTACTTCAATTAAAATATATTCTTGTATGAATTCTGTTGCGTTTTTGTTCAATTGAAAAATATTAAACAAACGTTTTCAAATGCGCGGTAAAAAACAACTTATTCGATGAATAAAAATGAAATTACACCACAATCTTACATTGACACATTACAGTAGAATGATTTCTTCTCGAATGTATAGCCCTTTTGTATTTCTCCTTTGTAGTACATTCAGTTATTTTAGTATTTCCTTAGTGTATTTTTCGATAGCTTCATAGATGCTACTCAACCAGCAGGAATACTTCATATACAAGCTGTCACTAGCCTCTTTTTGTAGTAATAAGCAATAGTTATTTTCCTAACATGGCCGGAAGAGACACCGCCGGAGATAGGAACGACATTTTCTCTACCTGTGCGTAACAAGAAAAGCAACAATATTTTGTATCAAAGTATCAAATTTAATCAGCCTTCAGAATGTGACAGCTCCATTTCATTTATGTTGACTATGAGATATTGTAAGCAATGAGAACCGCCAGGGTTATTACGTAATAACCTATATAATGTCAAAAACCGATAACATGTCAACTTGTTGACTAGGTAAGCTAGTGTGCAATTCATTCCGCGCTTGATACAAGTGAGCAAGAAGTGAACGACATCTAGTTCCAAGTTGACATCTTGTAGGAAAACCTGCATAATGACATAACCTACATAATGTCAAAAAACCGACAATTTACGTAATATCCGCCAGTGACATTTTTATTTTTCCGAAAAAATAGGTTTCCCGCATGACGTGGAAAAGTAACACTTGCCAAACTCAAATGCGTGCGGAAAGGTTGCACTTTCAGCACGCTGGTAGAAAAAAATTGTATTTTCTTAATAAAAACATTTTCTCTCTATTGCTAAAATAAATAAATACAAAAATAAATGAACGAGTGAGTAAATAAATGTTAGTAGCTTCAGTCTAGAGCACTTCTCGACGAATAAGCAAAAAATAACTTTTGCAGATGATGCAACATACGGTAATATTTCTAGTATTTCCTGGCTACGAAGGTACATGCTGTAGCTAATAGATGCGTTTGATTTTCCAATATATTTTCATATATTGCTGTCAGATTGGTGAAAGACCGAAAACCTACTCAATGAAATGTAAGCGTATACAATTTCGGCGGCCATTTTTGCATCTGATGGCAAATTCTGGAAAGCGTATGTGTATACTTATTATCGAGATATGTATACATAGCCGAGCCATAAGATGCAATATGGTCATGATAGCTGGATTTTAGCTGCAAAATATTGCAATAAGTATGATGCCCGTTTAGAGGAGTCTCAATTATATTTATGTATTCCCAAGACTGTATCATCTTTTAGGTCTCATAATGATAGTATGCTCTCAGCTGCACATTTTAAACGATTCTCTGGCTGACATACGATCAGAAGCAGAGAAACTCGTAGATGAAATAAACTGTAGCTTTGAGGCTGCAATGAACATAAAGCTGAAAGAGTGCATTGAGCATCATAAGTGCATTTTAGAGTAAGTATTTTGAGATTATTATTATAAATTTGGAGATTAACGATCGACTTTCTATCACTACAATTTTGCACTGTTTTAGATTTGCGAAGGAGTTCTCGGCTTTGTTTACAACTAGCATTCTGGGACAATTTGTAGTCAGTGTAATCATAATATGTACAACATTGTTTGAAATAACTTTGGTAAGTCATTGGGCACGATCAAAAAACAACATCGGTAAGTGCTTATCGAATAATAAATGGCATTAGGAGCTGCACTACTGTCATACCGCTGACGTTTCCTGAATACCGCGCTTTTCCAAATCAAAATCTTTTAACCTGACCCATTTTCAAGTTGGCATTTCGGGTGGTAAAATTGATCTGAGAAAGCTACGTTTTAGCGTAAAAGTGTCAGATGAAAATTTCAAGATGGCAGTAGTAAAATGGGATATGTACAAAAAGCGGTCGAATCTTGTAGCCTACCAGTACGCCATTTTGACAAATAGTAAATTTATACTCTAGAGTTTTAAAGCTCTGATAAGGGGATAATCACTTGACCATGTCATTCCATTTGAAAAAATCTTCACAGATAGCGCCCAGTCACTTTTACCCTAAATATAGTGCTCCTGCATTAGTTTCGTGAACCTGAATTTCAGGTCGCCAATAAAGTAAGAGAGGGTATTTTGAAAAGCACTCTAAGTATAATTAATAAAGCAAAGCTGATTATAACTGACATTTCAGGTACCTTTTGTGAGCTTTAAGTTTGTATCTCTCGTTCTATATCAATACTGCATATTGATGGAAATATTCATCCTTTGCTACTTTGGCAATGAAGTAATAATAGAAGTAAGTACATAGGCGTGGTTTGCAAAAATTATAGACGTACGAAGATGTCTCCTTGCGGTAATTTTGAAGACTTTAGCTAGAGTACCAATGTTGCTACGAAGAATAATAGATATTAGAGAGTTTTTAGTACGACAAAAATAACAAATCTTTAAGCCTCACGTTACGTTATTTTTCACAGCGACAGCAAATAGCGAATGTCGACGGAAAATTAGTTTTCGTGACCACTAAAGTGAATCGTGGTAATTTGACAATACTGACTACTGATAGATACGACAGGTTTTTTTATTTTGATGTGATGATGATAACCCCAAAATTTAATAATCTTGTTAAAATTTTTATAGAAAAGTTTCGGTAATAAATGAGTCCAAACCGGACAAGAAACAAATATGTTTTGAATCATAGAATCATAGAACGCCAGGCGACCACAACATCGGAAGAACTACAACAAAAGGCTACCTTGCCATATTGCATATATACTAAGTGACATATAAATCCGAACACCCAGTTTAAATGGTTTTATTTTAATAAAAGTTGGTGAATGTATTTATCTTACTGTAAATAACAAGTGACAAAATGTTCAGCCTTATCAGTTGGACATTGCCGTAGAACAACAGACCGTGAAGATCGCCGCCTAAGATTATTGGCGGGGACCGTTTCTCCACTACCAGGTCCATTGCAAATGAATGGTTTGCAGAACACGGAAGACCTATTGGCATGCGAAGTGTTTACCGACGAATTAGAAGTTTTGGCTTGTTTTCATACCGGCCACACTGGGTCCTCCCTTTAACTCGGGAACACCGACGTAATCGCCTTGAGTGGTGCAGACAACGGTCACTCTGGGATCAGGAATGGAACAGTATTGTCTTTAGTGACGAGTCTCAATTTTGTTTAGGCATGCACGATGGTCGTGCCAGGGTTAGAAGGTGACGTGGTGAAAGGAGGAATCCACAGTTTTTTGTTGAAAGACATGTTCATCACACTGTTGGAGTTATGGTTTGGGGTGCTATAGCTTATGGTTCCAGGTCACCTTTAATCTTCATCAGAGGTAACATGAACGCGCAGCGTTATATCCACGAAGTTCTAGAACCCCATCTTTTACCCTATCTTGACACCCTGGCAGATCCAACTTTCCAACAAGACAATGCCCGACCACATGTTGCAAGAGTCACAATAGACTTCTTTCAACATAATGATGTCACATTGTTACCATGGCCACCAAGATCTCCCGACTTATCCCCAATTGAGCACGTGTGGGATATGATGGGTAGGAGATTGCTCAATTTGCAACGTCCTCCTCAGACTCTAGAAGCACTTCGAGAGGAGTTGGTGGTTGTCTGGAATGAGATACCACAGGAGGACATTGACCACCTGATCAGAAGCATGCCTAGGCGCGTTGGAGAATGCGTAGCACATCAGGGTGCATCCACACATTATTAAAGGTTAAAGGGCTTTAAAGCAGTGCAATCATTTTGAAATTTGTATCATTTACTTATTATGCTTCATTAAGTACTTATACAAAATTTTATTAAAATAAAACCATTTAAACTGGGTGTTCGGATTTATATGTCACTTACTCACATCAAAAGCCAGCACAACTCAATTTAATTGGAACACTGATTACTGATTGCATTTGCTTTTATCTGTGATCTAGAACACATATTTCTGTTATATTTTAAGCAATATGTTTTCATAACATAAAATTGTTTTAATTAAGCTTATCCGCCTTTACAAATTCTGGCAACAGTACTGAATAAGGAAAATAAAGTGTTACGAAATAAGCATTCCCCTATTGTCCGTAACTAGCTGTGCTTTCTTATTTCGATAAAAAATAGTGGAGGATATCCTCGATACTGCACAAAATCGAAGTAAGCAAGATCATTATAAAACAACGGCAGTAAACACTACCTATTTAAAAGGATTCGTTGTAAAGCACATTAACGTTGTTGCTAGGTTCAAACAGCCAGCTGCTGTCAAAATTAACGCATGGAAGGACTCTCTCAATTCACTTACTTATTCAGGGAGTTAATTTGAAAACTTCCAACCACGGATTTATCGAAAGCCACTGATTAAAGGACAAAACTCCGAGACACGTCAAAAGATTTGTCAAGGGGGACAACCTTTTAACCAAACACTACTTCACCCCCTTTCACCCTCTGCCCCCAATGGTCATCCCCTTGAAAATTTTAAACGACAAGGGGTATCGAGTAATAGCTTGTTTGAAAGGTCTTTCGTATTCAAGAAAATTAGAAAAATCTTTATCTTAATTTGTTCATATAGAAAACAAAAAAACACGAAAATATCACTTTTTATTTCAATAACTATTCAAAATGTTGCCCGCTATTGGCCAATCAATGATATAGGCGATGTTCAAATTCCTGACGGACATTTTCAAAAACATGTTGTGGGATATCATGGCAGCTTTCGATGATGCGTTGATGAAGTTCATCCAAACTTTCAGGTTGTGGAGTACACACAATAGATTTCAAATGGCTCCATATAAAAAAGTCTAATGGCGTCAAATCAGGAGATCTAGCAGGCCATTCTATAGGACCTCTTCGTCCTATCCATTTATCTGGAAACTCGTCCTCTAGCCATTGCCGAACCGGAAGAACATAGTGAGGAGTTCTTGCTGGAAATATATTTCAGCTTCATTAAGTATTGGGGTTCCATCCTCTTCGTATTGGTTTTCAATGGTTTCAGTGATAAGCGGATTGATAGTACTTTCCAACATATCCAAATAAATGTCTCCATTCAAATTTCCATTAATAAACATTGGCCCAATCATTTTGTTTCCTAAAATGCCTGCCCATATATTAATTTTTTGGGGATACTGCAACTAACAATTATCACTCCTATTAGAGTTGCAAGAATTATTATACAGTATTCCTTAAACAGCATTGTATACTGTAAGAACATTAGCAAAACCCTCTTAGAACTGCTATACCAGCGGAATGGGCACACCTAATAGGACGCTTCAGTCATTTAAGAGGTTGTATAAGGGCTGCAGGTAACAGTTATACAACAAAAGTGTCTTGCAGGCGCTATAGGACATTTGCGTCAGTGCAAGATTCAGCTTTTGTCAACTATACAACACTATTCTGTTACGTGATTCTACTTTATTGCAACCAAACTATTTCTTATGTATTGTATAGACGAAGAAGAATATATAACTAACACATTACAGTCATCTTGTTTACTTACATATGGGCCATTGTGAATTTCATACATATTTTATTGTGATTATTGTGTAAATTAGTTACGCAATTTCTACGGGCTTCATATTTGATTCATATTTTGATAATGGTCAAAAGTATGTCTAGATTTTTAAGATGGAAAACTGAACTTATCTGCGTTAAATCTTCCACAAATCCTATATGTCGACACAATTACACTAATGTTTATCACTTTATATCTGTAATTTCGAACTGAAACATAATTATGTAATATTAAATAGAGGAATAAATGTTTGCCCAATATGGCGGGTGGTTGTGTATAATCATGGCATCGTCCATGTTGTCTTCAGTGTATTAGAATATTTTGGTGTTGCCTGCAGGTGTTATACAACAATTTGACAAACGTCTGAAATGAAATACCGACAGAGTCGAATGATTTACCCAGAATTTGTACCAGATCTATATCTTCTTTTTGAACAGTTGATAAAACCTTTTGAAGCAATATGCATGCGTTGTTTGTCTTAAATCATTGGTTATGGCATTTTAACAAAAATATGACAGCAGAAAGTTAGGTTATAGTGAATTTGTATGCCAACATATTTAGCATATGTACAGCCTTTAACAGTTACTAAACAACAGTTGTATAAGTACTTCCGTTGGGAGCAATTTGTTGGGTAAAGTAGTAAATAGCACAGCAAAACAAGAAAGCTTGGGTTTGTTTTATAAACGTTACCATGGATGCCACAACACAACCATTTTGACTAACCTACAGATATGCCGTATAAAATAGTTGTATAAACGTTTATGCAACAGTTATAAATTTTCCCTATAAGGTGTTGTATAACTATGCTATAAGAATATTTAGAGCAAATATGTTGCAGAAAGCAAATTTGCATTTCACGCAACATTAAGCCAGCATTTTGGTGTTCAGGCAACAACAATAGAGAGCTTTTATGGCTGAACGGTTCTTTTACCAAAAGCTCATACCATTACTTTGCTAGTTGGGATGGGTATGCACTTCTACAAAAGCATAAGGATTTTCATTACTCCAATACCTGCAGTTATGCTTATTAACAAATCGCTGCAGTCATTTGTTCACAAAACTCAACACGCCTATCGAAATCATCTTCGGTTAGCTCTTGCAATAATTTCATTTTGAATGTATGAAATTTATGGAGCTTAGTAACTGTGTGTACAGAGCCTGATGAAATACCAGTTACAGCAACAATTTTTCGTAATGAAGTATTAGGATTTACTCCAAAATGACCCAAGGCTCCAACTTGAGCGGCTTCATCCAAAACTCTCCGATGATCAAGTTTTTTATTTGCAACAGATCCAGTATGAGTAAATGTAGTAACAAGGTCCAAAACCTACCTATGCGAAGTTATCTTCACCGGATGTCTGGCGTTAAACGTGACGGCAGTTTGCCGAGCACATTGATTTTGGGCACAATAAATTAGAATCATTTCAACTTTTTTGGCTAGCGTGTGAACCATTACGGAAGTAAAATCTGATCATTAAATCAATTTTCACTATCCGAAGATTGTCACAAAGATAACTGACACCAAATTAAATTTTTCTTTTCCTTAGAAACAAATAACTAAACGGGTATAACAATAAATGCAATTCGCCCAGGATATCTGTGTTGATGAAAAGAATGCGGAAATAATTCGGGTTGTTATTTGGTTGTTGCCACGTCTCCATCTTCCAAGTTGCTGTTTATTGGTATATAGTTTCCGTTTTAAATAAAAAACGAATTGTAGATTTGGCAAACCCTACCGGGCGACATTTTGAACACTTATTGAAATAAAACGTGATATTTTCGTGTTTTTGTTTTCTATCTGAACAAATTAAGATAAATAAAGATTTTTCTAATTTGCCCGAAAACGAATCGACTTTTTGAGAAATCAAAATAAAGGACCTTTCAAAAAAGCTATTACTCGATATCCCTTATCGTTCGAATTTTTTAAGAGGGTGAAAGGGGATGAAGTAGTTTTTGGTTGAAAAGTTGTCCCCCCTGATAAATCTGTTGAAGTGTCTCGGCGTTTTTTCTTTCAATCAGTGGTTTTCGATAAATCCGTGGTGGGAAGTTTTCAAGTGAACATCATGTATGTCTTCACTTATGAATCTCTCTCTGAAAAATACTATAGTTATTGGTTTTGTCATTGCAGAGCGATAGGCTGACGAATTTCGCTTATCATAGTGATTGGTTGGTGGGATCACATGAATACAGAAAAAATTTGCTGATTTTTATGATACGTTCCCAGAGGATGCTAAAACTGAACGCTGGCGGTTTTTTTACCCTTTCTCTTGAGACATTCGTGAGAGTAAGTACAGTGAAACCGTGTATTTGTGAAAGTATTGAGGTTGATATGTATAGTGTTTTGGAAAAATATAAGATTCCAATAACCACTTATTTGGACTTGTACACTAGTATGGTATTCCCGAAAATTTCAAAAATGAGCAAAAATGTTTTTGGATGTTACAACACGAAGAACCATGTCACCCCTTTCAGTCGGTCTGTCTGTCTGTCGGTCTAACCGGTGCCAAGGACGAAAGCATTTTGTAGTTATTAAAACTCGTGGGTGCAAAAAAATATCGTCAAGTAGGTTTACTCTGCGCTTCCTACGCAACGCGGTGATCTGTTCATATTGTTTGTCTTATACGTCAGCGGTCTTTGCACTTCATTATCATGCAACAAGCTTATGTTTGCTGATGATCTGAAGCTTTACACAGTTTTTTCTAGCTGGCGTGATTGTAAAAACCTCCAACAAATATTTTTTTCACAAATATGGTATATCAGTAACAATTTGTATTTTAACCTTCACTCGGATAGTCAAATTTTTAACTTAAACATACGAAATAAATGATTCTGTATTGGAAAGATGTGAAACTTTCAAAGATTTGGGCGTGTATTTTCATTGTTAGCTCACCTTCAACTATGACATCAATGTAATTATAAGTAATGAGTATGGCACATACGGCTTTATTATAAGAAATTTTAGAAATTTCAATATCACACCGCTTATCAAGTTATTTTCAGTACTTGTTATAAGTAAATTAGAATATGGTGCAATTATTTGGAGCCATATCTATGAGCTCTACAGAAATAATATTTAAAAAGTGCAAAATAAATTATTATAATTAAATATCTAAGCTTCAGGAGTGCTGGTGTCTATCCTCCAAGAGGACTACTCATTAGCATTAGTTAGTCCCTACTTTGGAGTTTCCTTTTTATGCAAGAGCAAGCAGCAATATTCTACCAACGATTTTTAGAGCGTAAAATAGGAAGAAAAGTTTATATAAACATAGGTCGACAAACGTCCCCTAAGGGCATAAGGGTCTTTTAAGGGGGCTCCCCTGAAGATGGTTTTTCCTTAATATTTCCGAAACGTGTTGAGATAAAGACATAAAATTTGGTATTCTAGCCTAGTTTTTTATGCTGGATTTAAATATTAACAATTTTAGACAGTACTGTTTGGAAGCGTATGTAACAGGGACGGACTCAGGTTATTTTAGCCTCAAAATTTTTGTGTGATCCTATTTTTGAAATTCAATTTTTGAAATTGAAAATTTAGGGTTTTCTCCATAAAAAAGGTACTCTTATTGAATTTGAATATCGATAAATTGTGCCATTTTTGAATAAAATCAAACTAAAAAATTTGTCACATGATAGGAAATGTACTGCGAATTTAAATGAATTGTTGATTATACATAGTTAGCCATGGCTGCAAACAAAAGCTGTTTTGATTTGTTAGGACTTATTTTGACGTTAAGCTGACATCGCTAGCAGTGTAAAATTACTAGAATAAAATCAAAATTTTTATTAAATCGATTTAAAATGCCAAGATTTACAGACAGAGAACTGACTGACATGCATTTTGTGTACGGGTTTTGCAATGGCAGTTCATTGGCAGCCATAAGAGAATATCAAAGAAGATTTCCCAATCGCATAGTACCTGGACGTAGAATGTTTATTGATATTCACCGGAATTTGTCAAACCATGGAAGTTTTCAGCGCATGCAGGGCTCAGGAAGGCCACTGGGAAATCATCGTATGGATATTGCTTTAAATATGTTTGAAAATAATCCGCAAATAAGCATACCAAATGTTTTAGAAAACATGGAAATATCTCGATCACTAGTAAGAAAAATTTATGAATACCTATTTGATAGTTATCCTAGAAATAATAATTTTAGATAGGAAGAATGACGAGAATGCAAGGATTACATGCTTATCATTTTAAACGGGTGCAGCATTTAACGAGGCAGATTTTTTACCACGAATCGAGTTTTGCCAGTGGATATTAGCAAATGAAAACACTATTCCTGGAATATTATGGCCGGATGAGTCAATATTTACTAGGAATGGTGCTTTTAATTTCCATAACATGCATCACTGGTCAGATGAAAGTCCAAAAGTTGTTCGCCGTACAAATTTCCAACGACGCAATGTTCGAAATTGGTTGAATATCAATTTTCCAGTCAGGTGGTTAGGCCGAGGAGATCATATAGCGTGGCCGCCGCGTTCACCTGACCTAACTTCATTGGATTTATATTTTTGGTGGTCATTAAAAGACCTATTTTACTCGACTGAAGTAAATACGCAAGAAGTTTTTCTTCAAAGAATCCATCACGATGCAAATGAAATAAGAAGAAAAAGGTTTTCCACTGTTCGGGCTACGCAATCATTAGTTCGTCGAGCAAGACTCTGTATCCAACAAAATGGGAATTTGTTTGAACACTTATTGTAAAGCTAGTTTTAAGTATATCCAACTGTATGTCTTCTTTTTTAAACAAATTTCAATTTCGTTCGTAGAAAAAAATTATTTCTTTTGTTTTTGCCTAAATGTTAGCTATGTTGCAATAGAAATATGTATTTATGTAATATTTACCAATTATTAAATTAGTTTTTTCGTAGCTATGGCTAATTATTCAACAATTCATTTAAATTCGCAGTATATTTCCTATCATGTGACAAATTTTTTATATTGCTTTTATTCAAAAATGGCACAAACCCTAATTTTTCAAATTCTAAAATTAAATTTCAAAAATAGAATCACACAAAAGTTTTGGGGCTAAAATAATCTGAGTCCGTCCCTGTTACATACGCTTCCAAACAAAACTGTCTAAAATTGTTAATATTTTTAAATCCAGCATAAAAAACTAGGCTAGAATACCATATTTTATGTCTTTATTTCAACACGTTTCGGAAATATTAACACGTTGACTGCCGTAATAATAAAAAAAAATCGGTCGCTGGGGCCACCTTGTTTTTATTCCAAATACTAGTTTCAATATTCTAGAACACCCGCGCGTGTTTTGTGTTCCCAAAAAAAATTTTTTTCATATTCTTTTTCACGTTTCTTGATGAGACCCACCGCATGGTCACGCGGCCTCAACATATGAAGTTTTACCCAATGGCCGCGTGCAACAAATGTTGTGTCTCACCGACTTGTATCGACCTGTCGACCGGTGCGAGCCGAACAATGTATTAGAAGCGAATGCTATCAGTGATGTCTCAGTCTAGTTTATGCGGTGTTCATCAGATGTGTCCCAGTCTTGCTAAGAAGCTATAAAACTTGTGTAGAGGGTCAATCTTCATCCCAAAAAGTAGTGCTCACTCTTGCAAAGGACTTGTTTGACAAGGGACGGACATACGGACAATTATTATACAAGTATCGAGTTGGCAAGTGCATTACTTGCAAGGAACACTCACTTGGTTGGGACTCTCCGATCCAATGGAAAAATGAATCCTAAACAAGTTGTTGATAAAAAGCTCAAAAAAGGAGAAACTGGGGCAGCTGAAAGCAACTCAGGTATAATTATCCAGAAGTGGAAGGACAAAAGAGATGTGCTTACCTTATCCACAAAACACACCGATGAGTTACTAATCATCTGATATGGCAATAATAAAGAATTGCAAAAACCTGCTGCTGTGGTTGACTACAACAAACATAAAGCCTATATTGACTTGTCGGATCAAATGAAGTCTTATACCACCTCATTACGCAAAGGGGTGAAGTGGTACCGCAAGCTGGCCATTGAGCTTCTTATTGGTAGTGCATTAGTAAATGCACATGTTTTGCACCAAGAAGTAGCCAACGAAAAAATGTCCATCACAAAATTCAAGCAGGAAATCGTAAACAGACTCTTAGGCTTTGACGTTGATCAGCATACGCATTGTATTTTTGAAGATCATCAACATTCTTTGGAAGATGTTGGTATCAACAACCGACGTCGATGCGCTTTTTGTTATGAAAGACTTCAAAGAGAATCTGGGCGAGCACATGCTCAAAGAAAAACTCCGCGAACAAAACTAAAGTGCACGTCATGTGAAAAATATTTTTGCATTGAGTGTTTTTTCCAGGTACATAAGTGCACAAAATAATTGTTGTTTTTATTATACATTTTCATGTTTTTTGTTCTAAATTTATGAGAAATATATTTTTTATTGTATTCCACTTCATAAGAAGGTTCCTTTTTGAATACCTTTCGTTTTATTATCTACGTATATATCAGGCCATGAGTAACCACTTATAGGTCACGGATCCAAAAACCAAAAACAGTTTTAGTCATTTACAGCCGTAATCTTTCAGTCCCATATTACTTATATAGGACTGAGATAACCACCCAGGCTCACACGGCTATATTACAGAATTTCTGACGAGACAACTAAGGTGTGTCACTCGGCTGTTATCGAAAACAACCTGAGACGCCACATTTGTCTCACGGCAGCCAACCTGTTAAGGAACAACCATGTTCAGGGGAGCTCCTTTAAAAGACGGTAGCGCCCTTAGGGGACGTTTGTCGACCTATGTTTATATAAACTTTTCTTCCTATTTTAATATCTAGAAACCGCTGGTAGAATATTGCACACTTTTTTCGGGACACCCTGTATAATTTTTTACGTTTCGAAGAATCCTGCTCATTTGAAGAAAATGTTTTCGAAGAGTAAAAAAATTGGAGATGTTTTAGTTTTTTGGCGCTAGTACATCTATACATACACTCCAAGCCCCGGTAGTCTACTCAACTATTAGACATTTCACACATTGATTTGCGATTACATTGTTTCACACACGCGTCAAACGCAATCAACGTAGGAACATAACCCATATGGGGGGCTGATCGGCTGGCAAATAAATGTTTTGGCGCGCTGGTCGAGGTCGGTACTGTTTGTAGAGCAGGGATGAAATCTATTAAAGACTATGGAATAATTGTTTAGATCCGGTTTACTGACTTAGTGCCTTTAATCTTTTGGTTAAATATGTTCGTAGTTAAGTTTTTTCTAAGAGATGGTCTAAGTCTTGTGCCGAACATTATCCTTTATGACCTAATGACACCATTGCGTAGGAAGTGCAGTCAACCTACCTTACGCCTTTTATTATCTGAAGATCCTGCTCGAAATTGCAGCTAGAGTTAAGTGAGAAGAATGATAACATGGATATTAACTAATGTAGGAATCTTCCAGATACTTAAATCGTCATGGTCATACTTTGCTGTGCTACTTAAGGTAAACAAAAAGAACCCTGTAACCACTAACACCTGAATGCTTATTTGTTGGCGTAGGAAACATCACAATCTGCAATACGTCACGGCTGATAAGAAGCTTATAGCTCAGCAACATGTACATGAGTTCTATTTTCCTTGCACAATGTTATTCACTATGTAGTTATGAATTAAAAATAAATGTATTATAGGATCAGTTTTATTTACTTAGTTGTCACCAGAAAATATATCTAGCTATCCCTAATCTCATTGCAAAAATTCATAAATGAAATACCATAAAACTAATGTGGCTAAGTAACTTATTACATGAAATTACGAACCCGAACAAATTATGAACACTGAAAAAAAATGATTGCTACGATACAGCAATAAAGGTAGTAAAATCATGTCGCGATTCAAATGTTAAAGTCATCCGCAAATAAAAATAACCCTTAGTTATTATTACTAACGTTTCTCCGACTGTAATTCGTCGCAATCAGTATAGCAACATCCTCCTGTTTGGTGATGCGTGAAACTCTCAAAGCTTAAAAATAACATTACGGCACTATCGACCACAAGATTATTAGCTGAAGCTATGCTATTTTCATCGTCTCTCAGATTTCGCACATATTCTTCAAGACGAACTTGTTAATTTTAAGTACAGTTTGAGAGGCAACACTCAAACATCAAAGAGATTCAAAAGCATAAAATTCATTCGCTTTTTAAAGAGAAAAGTAATTCATACCATTTCAACTTCCAAGCTCCTTTCCCGGTTTTAAGGTGTTTTCACCGACTTTGGTGAGTCACCGTAAACGGTGAACATGGTCAAAATACAAGCTGAGGTTTGATGTCAACAAAATTTTGTCTATAAGGAAAATAGAGGACTATATTCAGTGATACTCATCCAATTTAAACAAAATATTATTACTTTGTGTCTTTGAGGTAGCTAATCACAAATGGGATCCAATTTTAAAGACAAAATGGCGGTTACAAAATGGCGGAAGATTTTTCAGAAATACGCCTAATTCATGATAAAAAATTTCGTAGCTTTGAATTTCCAAAGTCGTTATTTATGAAACTAATGTTGATCGCCCTCAAAGATGTCGAACAGAAATAATATGTCACAAAAAGTATAAGTGGAATCTCGTTTTTAACACTCTTGAGATAGCTAATCAAGAGTGTCTTGAAATTACCACAATGAATGTTTTGGAAAAATCATTAATTATAATAGAAAAAATCGATCATAATTTCAAACACATTCACTAATCAAGTTGTGCAACCTAACTAAGCCGTGTTCGCAATCAGATGTAAATTTCACGATCGCCACCTACCAATGGTTTCGCCAAGATGATTTTCATCATCCACGTACGATCAAGACTATCGAGATGCTGCTATGTACTTCTTACGTACTCTAGCACACACTGCTCCAATTCTAGGCTAAGAGCAGATATACCGCACCGCACCATCATGGTTAACTTGTCAAGTAATCGGAATTCTAGGCATCATAAAGCAAACCAGCAATGACTTTTCTATGCATATGTATATGCATAATATGCAAGCTTGCTTTTCGTGTCATCTGTCTCCACGACTAGACATAAGACCTATACCGCACTGATGAGTTGTTAATGAGCACAAAACAGTGCTGTCTGCGGTTTGTTATGGTTATATGAAACGGAAAGCCAACATGTCCCATGTCCAATAAGTACCACGACAAACTTAAGGAAAAGGTAGTGTAGCCGGCCAAGTTATCAATTTCTAAATTCGTTGTAATAATTCGTCATGCCGCCTACCCTTGTAAAGATTCGTCGCATCCATAAGATAGAAATAAACATAAAAACTAAGGGCAGAACAAATACTCGCATCTGCAGACCACCCAGTGAACGCCAAGGGAAACCAAATTCATATTACGAAGAACATAGATAATAGAACCGAATGCTATAAAGTTGGACTTTTCAAATATGCCGGGACAAAAACAGGGTTTGGAGATATAATCTGTAATAACATTTGGTTGCTATAACTATAAAGTTACAACCAAAGGAGTGCCGAGAAATTTGAATCTCAACCATTTGGTTAGCAGATGTTAGAAACTACCCCGAGCGCTGAACGGTCACGCATCAGAGGCGTATCATGGGATATCTAAGACTTCCGAAGGCTAGCATATTACTAAAAATTGTCATAATTGTGGGAAAATATGAAAAAGAGGAGACAAACAGCTAGGTTTTTAGTAGAATTTTCCCCTAGCTGAGAGAAGCAGGTGCGCCAGGCTGGATAAGATTCTACCTTCTGTCAACGTACGCGTTGACAGATGCGGTTTGGAAATTATCATTAGAGAGGAGCAGGTGAAACTAACGAAAGACTGCGTAGTTCCAATGAAGCTAATTTTGTTAAAAATATAAAAAAATTTCCAGAAGAGAGTCACCGTTAGTTTTACCTAAATGCTATGTAGAATTTTAGAATTATTTAAGAGGACATCTCGAATTGTGGCCTCAGCATTACAGGAATTCCCAATCCATTGAAATTATTGAAAACTGCAGGGTTTGCCCCAAAGCAATTGAAGCCTTGAGACGCCACTGAAGGGGGCGTAAACTTAAGGGAAGACTGTACGCTGACGACACTCCTTGAGGTGGGACAAGGGAACGTAATTAACCAATAGAGTTTAAGGTCATTTTGAGTTCAAAAATTAATTCTAACAATCATTGGTCCATCTTTAGAGATTCAGACGACCATTGCAAGGGTTGTAAACTGATGGACCAATGAGGAGACAAGGGTTGAACTCACTAAGAAAAGTGACCAGCCTTCTGATGGAGGGTAAAATCCGCAGCTGACCTCCGATATATTTGAAACTAAAAACTTCAGTTCTTCTCTTATCTTTGATTTGTATGGTTGAAAAAGTTGCTTCGATTTTCCCTCAGTTAGTGGCTGTTAATAAGTGTTGCATTGGTAGAATTTGTGTTAAGTTGTGTTCTCATTAGTAACCACTTCCAGTTACTGTAATTTAGTTGTCACCGTTCCTTTTAGCTTAGTCGTAATTCACTCCTGCAGTGATCCTTTCCCCAGCCTATTAGTTTTACGAAGTTAACTGTTCTTTGGCACTGCTGCTTCACTCTTCACGAGTGTATAGATGTTTTGAGTCTGTAATTCAATTATTAATAAAAATGAGTCTCCTTTAACTTGAGTTCCATTAATTTCATTAACTGAACTGAGTTCGAGGGTTCCGAAAGTATTCATTCGGGCGTTTACCACATTCTCTGGTTACTTGGAGAACAGAGGAAGCATCATTCCGCGTAAAGTGAGTGTTTCAATGAGTCAAGATTAGACTACTTTATGTCAGGTTCTACGCGAGTCTACCTCCTATAGAAAGACAAGTAAAAGGTAACAGAATTTGAAATTTGAGGGGTCTCGGGCCAGTCCAGAAATTGAAGTATTGGACTGGAGATCCGAACTATATGTTCAAGGCACGACATTGAGAGGTCCGGGAGTCTCGGACGAAGATCCTGTTACAGTAGGCTTTGGACTGACCTGCCAAATAACAAAAACTTACCTATATAAAAGTGTCACCGTTTTTGAGATATTGATTTCTTTCTTAAATTAAAAAAAAAAAACGAACCTTTTCATCTGTGGTCTTTAGCTGCATGTACAAATAAGGTTATACTTTGTTTATTCTTTTTATAAAATACTTCTAGATAGTTGCTTTATCATATACAAATGCAATGTAGTTAAAACGTATTAAGGAACCATGACCAAATAAGGACTGTTTTGGGATTTATAACTTTCTGATATTTTTTCCTCAACTTTGACCATCTGAGGTGAAACAAAAATGTACTGGGCTATAACTGAATTACATTGTTGTGTTGTACTATTTAGCATGTCACTGGTCGGTAACTTAAATTTAAATCCAATAATTACATTGTAGTGTGTGTCAGACATTTACAAATATCTCTTTTTTTCTATTCCAAATAGTACGTGTGGCGTCGTTCTGAAATCTGTATTCAATGAGCAATCTTTTATTCAATAAATACAGTTATACCCCAGTACATTTTTGTTTCACCACAGATGGTCAAAGTTGACGAAAACAATACCAGAAGGTTATAAATCCCAAAACAGTCTTATTTTATCATGGTTCCTTAATATCTTTCAACTGCATTGCATTTGTAAATGATAAAGTAACTATCTAGAACTATTTTATAGGAAAAATGAACAAAGTATAACCTTATTTGTACATGCAGCTAAAGACCACAGATGAAAAGGTTCGTTTTTTAAAATTTAAGAAAAAATTCAATATCTCAAAAACGGTGACACTTTCATATAGTAAATTTTTTCCAAAGCCTACCTTCTCCTTAAGTTTGTGGTGCTTATTGGATACACTGTATATGTATAAAATATAGCAATATCTTTAAATACAATGTCTACAGTCTGTGAGCAAGAGGGAGTAGCAGTACACAATTTCCTGTACACGAAAGTTAGGCGCCGCACATGTTACGATCAGTTCATGAATTTTGTATGATATCAATACGTAACCACCAGATACCGTAAAAAGTCTATAAATTTCCGTGGCAAATAATTAAAAGGGCTGAAGTCCATTTTTCTAGCTTATGACACCTTAACGTATTCGTTTTTAGTAAAACTGTATTAGTAGATATGTGAAGGAAAGACCGTTCAAATCAAAAAAATTATAGCTAGGATCAAATTCGTCTAGTATGGTTGGTAAAAAAGCCTCAAACTGGTTTCATATAAATCATATAAGAAAATAAAAAATCGCCTTCCTAAACAAAATTGCTCATGTGACCTAGGCAATCATAAGTTTCCGAGAATTAGAGGGATTAAAATTTTCCTGCTTTATAAAAATGGTGAATGTGCGTATTGTAGTTATAAGACGCGGAGAATCGAAATTGTGAATGAAATATTTCATTAAAATCATCTTGTATCTTGGTAACATGGTAACTGGGTTGCAATCCGTATAGTGCTTGTACTGGAATCATTCGACGCCAAATTATTCACTTCCAGTGAAACCCTTTGGGTAGGTTGGCGTCTGTTAGTTAATCTTCGTTGATACTCTATAGAAGCCGCCGGAACATTTACATTACAGAACCGGTACACAAAAATAATATCGGCGTACTCATCATTGCTAAATTCCATTTCACAACACTCAAAAATGGAAAAAAGAAACTTTTGACTTGAGTTTTACAACAACAACAAAAATTATAGTGGTAACGATAACACCCATATAACACATAACTTTGACAAATTAGCTCCCAAGAAACCTCAAGTTGGTATCAAGGCATCCTATTTTATTTTAAAACTAATTGAATATGAATCATGAATGATCTTATTTGTTTTATTTTATTTTTACGAAAACAGTGCACTCTAGGAAAAAAACACAACAGTAATTATGTGTAGCAAGTTAAAGGTAAAATTCCAATATTGCGCGTTTTTAAAAAAACAGTGGCGTACTATTTTTATTTGGGAAAATAATGCCACTCCTCCCGTGTATGTCCGCCACTGGTGCACGTTAATTTTAAGTAAAGCCTTTTGAAAGTGGACAATACTAAATCTACATACCAAATTTTAGTTCATTCCCGTTGACGGTTTTGGGTATTTTGAAGAAGGTTAAATGGTTTTTTATTTTTAAATTTCAACACTATCTTGTTAATGAATACCTCAAGGAAAAAATGTTAAATAGAAGACCCCCCTTAAAATGTGGTCCTGTGTATGATGCCTCATTTTTGGTCATGACTTGGGAATGACCCTGTATATCATATTGAATTTTTGTGCATAGTGCTTTGTCGTCTAATTGATGCATGTAACGTGTGAAACTGCCAAAGTCTACACGATGTGGAACGACACCGCTAATGACAAGATTTTTAGCGGACGCTGTGCCGTTTTCATCGTTTCTTAGACCTCATATTTCGCATATTTGCAAAACAAAAAACAAGTTTAGGCAACACCTTTCAGCTTATGAGCTTTTTTCTCTATCTGTAATTTGAAATTCGATATCCGTCGCTCCGTTGATGTGTGCCACGTCTGCAACTTCCACAGCTTAAAAAGTGTAGAACGACACCGCTGCCGACAGGATTTTTAGCGGATGTTGTGCTATTTTCATCGTTTCTCACATTCCGCACACATTCTCTCAACTGAACTCGTTTATTTCAAGTGCAGCTAGAGAGACAACTCTCACATAGAACGTACACAATAAACTGCGATTATTACGCTAAGCGCTCCACCTCCCTTGGGAGCGTTTTGTTTTCAACTATAAATACCAGCGCCTGAATTGCATTGCAGCTAAGGGGAGATTTGGATCAATGCCGTTTATCTGGTGGGTCGTGAGGGTCGGATGTAATGTTAGCCTTCATGCTGAGAGGCTCAATATTAGGATTGTTGTAATATAGCCTAGTATTCCATGCAGCATCATAAATATGTAAATAGTTAATGGATGAAAATTCGGCGGGCAAGTCAGCCTACAAGATTGGGCAAGTTGGACAAGGTAATCGTTGATCAAAAACCATTTTACTTACACACGTATTTACATAAAATATTCAATGTCGACAAGGAAAAAGACCAATTCCTTCAAGCGATCACACAATTCAATTATCATAAAGAAGCATAGACTTATTGTGGGTGAAATTATGGCGTATAGCATATTATGAGATTATAGGTACGCTTAAAGCACTTCTAGCCTTGGCATGCGAAGCAAACAGATTGCGTTTTATTCTTAAGAAAAAATGGATGTTGGAAAAGTTATACTGCTCAATGTACAGTTGCTAGATTTCTTTGGAATCGTTTGCAACAATACCAAAACTCCAATTCAAACAGTTTATAAATATTTCAGAACAGGCTTTTTTGTGGGTAAGCTTAGTGTTAGAATTTTTTTCCTGTGCGAAGGTACCAAAGTGATTTTTGTAACTTGATTCACCCGTCAAAGAAACGAGAAAAGGCGACGGTCTGCCTCAACCGTAAACGGGTAAAATAACAGAAAATCTTACTGTCGTTTTGTCTGGCGATATGGCTATTTTTAATGCAAGGTATCAAGATACTAAAACCTCTAGAGCCTCCAAGTTTATTCACAATATCCCCAAAACTTTTCAGCTAAGATTACCGAATGATTATAGAGAATACTTTTATTTGTTTCACGATGGTTTGGACGTTACTTTAGATTTCTGGATTAACAAGCTTGACGAGCTCCCAAACCCTTTCAGGACCATTTTTTTGCATTCTCAAAAGTACGTTTGACTTCTAAGACTAAGACTCATTTGCTAGGACTAAACTAAGTGAATATTTGGCTGATACCTCTCTAGTTGAATCACATATATAATGTTTGTACAGGTGAACATATTTTTTTTAACTCATTTCAAAAATGTATAATTTGTACATTAATATTGTCAAACATAAGTTTTTTCAAAGAAACTGATACTTTCATAGTTGGCCATGAAAATTTTATTTTTGTTTTTCAGAAAATATGCCCATTTATCGACGATAACAAGCGTTTTTTAGCACGATGGATGCGCTCGACATTCGACCCCAGTCGTAAATTAATTTGAATGTATGATGTGTGCATCAGCTTGGATATAGCGGATATGAAATGAGTTTTGAAAGTTGCTACATTTTCTTGGCTTTTATTTACTTTGAAATGTTTTCAATACAGTCCTCAAAATGATATGAAAATGCTTTAGCATTACATATATTCGGTTAAGACCACCTATGAGGATATAACTTTTTTTAGACAACTGAAGTTTCATAATATCAATGGATGACTTGAAGAGCTGTGCAGCGGAGCTTGCTCCAGTTCTTTCGCGTCTCTTCCAGATATTTAATGAATCCGGCACATTCCCCAAAAGAAAAACTGGAAATTTGCTCATGTCCAACCTATCCCAAAAAAGAGATCTAAGACCGACCCTTACAACTACAGGCCTACAGGTCTGCTTTCTGGTATAAGTAGAGGTGCATAAATCGCGAGCTTCTGGACTACCTCGAATGTTACGGCTTGATTAGCGACATGCAGTATGGTTTTCGGCACCAGCGATCCAAAGGGGACCTTCGAGGTTAGGTCGCGCAATTGTGGAGTCTTATGGTGGAGCTCATGTCGTCCTATGGCCTCCCAGAGAAGCTTTGCAGATGGGTGGCTGACTTTCTCTCTGGCCGCAAGATATACGTCGGAATTGATGCGTTCTCGTATCCATCCCACAACGTCAATGAGGGTGTTTCCCAGGGATCGGTGTTGGCTCCGACACTGTTCCTCTTACGTATCAACGACCTCCTTTCCCGTACGATCAACCCAATCCACAGCTTTGCCTATCTTTGCCGGTAAGTTGGAAAAAAGAAGACTAGTAGCGTCTTCCTCTTAAATGAGAGACCTGGGGTTATCACTGCCTCTTGTGCAGTATAATGCTTCCAAACCACAGTATAGCCTCGAGTATTACTCACACATTTGGGGTGCTGCCGCCCCGGCTGCATTATTTATACTCTCTGCTCTCCAGATCAGGACTGTCCGACTGATCGATGACCCTTCTCTAACAGACAGTCCCGGGACCATGTCGCACCGGCGGTCCATTAACGGGCTTTGATCCTCAGAGCTCTCCGCCATGGTGACGCCGCGCGATGTGCCTACCAGATACATCCGCCTGACTTCGGCCTCCCATCCTAACCGTGTCGAACTTCGTAGATCCAGAACTGGCCGATACGACCGCTCCTTTGTCCCGATTGTGGAACAATCTCTCGGAGGCTGGAACAATCTACAAGAGAAGGCTTTCACCAGTTCAAAATCGGATTTATAAAATTTCTTTGGGATCCTCATAGCAGCCGCAGTGTCCTGGAATTTAGGTTTCTGTCTACGCGGCTGCTTCGGTGTAAAAAAATGACTTGTGCAATATTACATCAATAAAATAGGTTATAGAGACTGTTCACCTATACATAGTTCATAATAACTGATGAAATGCTTGGCTGATGACAACATAGAACAAGTGACTATCTGACAATTACAAAGCCTAGTTAGGAAATCCTGTCTTTTTATTACTAAGGTTTGGCAAAGTCAGTGACATATTATACATTTTTGCAATCATAATTAAGTGCCCTATTCACCTGTACTAAAATCCAATATGGCGTCCATAAGAAAAAATAAAGTTGATGATTGAGGACAAGAGACGGAACGTCATATTGAAATTCTAATCATGCCGTAAGTCTACTTATGATATCTTGTAGAGGAGAAAAAGTGGCAATGTTAATGTATTTTTTATTTTGAAATCACGTCTCAGTCAGAGGTCAAAAAAAAAAATAAAAACGATTTTGGGAAAACTCAGTTATTCCCGTGTTTCTCCGGAAACTTACCAAGTGTCATTTTTTTTTACCCAAATGCGCAACTTTTCCACTATTTGGGCGACTTCGTATCCTTTACCGTTTCCGAGATCCCAATAGTGAGAGACGAATTGAAAATACCCCGTATACTATAGATTTTATGTTCTGCATTTCCCGTGAATCTGTAATGACCCTTATGTCTTGTGTTACAATGTTGAGCCCCAGTCAACTGATTGACAACCTATCGAGGTTCTTGAGATTTACTGAGACACCCTATGATTCCTTTATTATCTCTTATCGCAATAATTAATTATTCTGCGACCTTCACAACCTTGAAGCTCAAAACCAAGTGACGTTTTATGTATTTTGTTGATTTCAAACCGACTTACTTAATTTTAGGTTTCTGTTACATCTCAATGTTGACCAGTGAACTGATCAACCTGAAGCAAGTAGATAACCTAGCAGACTTGCCTTCGGCATCGTTCCTATGCCTCACCCATTTAGTGCAATTTATTAAATACGGTTATATCTACATATATAGGGCAAGAATTCATCAAATAATCGCTGATTCTGCTAGTAATAATTTTAAGCCAAGAAGCAAAGAACAGCAGGTCATGCTAGAGGGGTATGAGAGAATTTCCAGTAGCAATACGAAAATGTTTCTGATGGCCTGTGTTGCTACGTGCAGCTTTTGGGGAATTTATCCCTTCACAGACAGGTAGCCTTGTGACAAAAATTGCTTTTTTATAATTTTTATATAGAAACACAGGTAGCAACTTCTTTGGCATTTGAAAGAAGATGACTCAGCTCAGGGCAGGAGCCAAACCAGACCATCTTCTGAGTTTCGAACTATTATCTCATTGTGTCAGTACTTAATTTAGTATAAACAATAACTAATAATGACAGCAATGCAAAATATCATTGCTTGAATCTTGCGGGAATTTTCATAACGGTAGCTAGCCCGCAGAAAGGATTCTCTTTATAAAAAAAAATATATTATATAAGATGGGAACCTGCTGGTAGCACAAGTAACGAATTAACTAATCTATAGTTTGTTGACATCCTTCTTAAAAATCATTCTAGCCAAATATTCATCAAAATGAATAACTGAAATGAGCAACAAATCATAGAAACCTTCATTTTCCGAACAAAGACATCTTAAAATAATTATTTATTGTAGAGTGTTGACACTACCTCTCGCTGGCTGGTTTCCCTTCAACACAGATGAAACACCGATGTTCCAGATAGCTTTTATATACCAGATTATCGTAGCTACCATCAATGGTCTAACAAACATCGCCATTGACACTTTCATGTCAGGTATGATTTCGAGGAATGCATAATAAAAGATTAATTTGAAAAGATCATTTTGCGGAATCATTATTACCATTGTGACCAAAATTGAAGACAACGAAGTTTGATATGTTTTGCTGGGCATTCCACCTACTACTGTGTGCCCAAGACATATCGCTACTAAAATTTCATCGACATCGGCTGTGTAGTATTTCTGGATTTCTACTATTACGTGTCAGCGTCAGTGCTCTCCTAGTGGGATGTTATGTTTTCTTTTTGAATTGTAGGAAATTTCAGGTTGATAAAACAGATGACATAAATCAAAAGCATGAACAATTTGATGCAAATTGATATTTGTGACAACCTGACACGGAACAGTAGAAAACTAGGAAAATCAAGGAGGCCATAAAGGTGAACTACAATTATTGAAGGAAGGACTGACTTACAGATCGAACGACATAAAAGCTAGTCAAGTTTTTACACGAGTCATTTTGTTTTGAGCAATATTCATTGATCCTATTAAAAAATAGGCGACATTTAGATTAAATAGACATAAATTAAACTGGACTTATTTGTTGAGTCATAAATTATACATAGGGTTATGACTGGAATATCACATCAGACAAATGGATTTGTTGGCACATATGCACTTTTTTCGGAATTTTACATAATTCTTTTGAAAACGTTTGACTGAATCTTATTAATGCAGCGTTGAACTTCCATCTTCAATGCGTAAGCGTGGGCTTGCTGGCATGGACCTTTAATCTCAATTAATCCCATAAAAAGGAAAGCATTGGTGTTAAATTACATGATCTGTAGTTTCAAATATTATTATAAGAATTGGTGGACCAACCGCGAAAGCTTTTCATGTCTTTCAGTATAAGAGTAATGAACGTAAATGGGTGTCCTGGAATTGAAAAATGATGTAGCCACAATTTACTTACTGATAGTGTTGAGTTCTGTAGCAATTCTCTCTCGTTTTTGCCGAGAAATATCTCAATTGTGATATTTTTTCTCTCATATACCATGAAGCGTGAAATAAACCATAAATATTCAAAAACAGACACAAGTTGTACAAAAAAATCATATGTATCCAATAGTTTATTGTCAAAGCTCGTCAGAACAAAATTTCGGCAGATTACGCATCCGTAGTCTCTGCTGATCACATATTGTAAATCGCTTCTCCTATTCGCACATCTTTGAAAACAACCACTTTGAAGTCAAACTTCACTGAAGTACCCAAGATTATATTTGTTATATGAAAAATACCTCAGTATAATATATGCTAATTGATTGCTTTATTTTAAGTTGTATTCTTATCTCCTAGGTCTCATAATGATAGTATGCTCGCAGCTGCATATACTAAACGATTCTTTAGTTAACATACGATCAGATGCTGAGAAACTTGTAGATGAAGCAAATTGCAGCGTTGAGCATATGATGAACATCAAGCTGATAGAATGTATTGAGCATCATAAGTGTATTTTAAAGTGAGTATCTTATTTTATGTCAATAATCTCCCTGATAATCCCCCAAATCTCTCTGGCCAATAGAAACAGTATGTGACCTTCTTCAGTACCATGACTTTGACAATATATTTTAGTCGTCTGTCTTCCAGATGATACTTCGTTTGTTTTTCTTTTCATTTTTCAGAAGCCATCATTCCGAATATTGAAATGACATCACGCAAGACCAGCATAGCTCAGGACCGCCTGGGCGTAGGCATTTCCGCTCCCAAAAAAATACGACCAGCCCTCCAAAACAATACAAGAGCGTTAGGTTATCTGTAGTTTTTTCTATTGTACCAGATACGTCATCCTCGTCCATCGTCTTGATAACGCCAAAAGCCCTCCAAAAAACGCGAAGACCCACCTAGAACTCAGGCGGTCCTGGGTTATGCTAGTTTAACATGGTGGCATCTTAAAATTTGGAACGATGCTTCGCGTAATCTGAGAATGTTACGGGACCTTTCACACTATTATAGTAACACACTGTATATGGATACGAAGATGAAAATAAAAAACTAACGAAGTTTCTCCTGGGAGGCATAAATAAAATAAATTTTCGAAGTCACTGTACTGACGAAAGTCAGCGTTGTGATCGAAAGGTTTACGATAAGCATTCTTTCCACATATGTGGTTACGATATGCTAGAAAAATATGGAAGATAATTGACCTAAGCTTACAGCATAACACATGAAATACTAAAATCATTACTAATAAAATTATACTCTTCTCTTTCTGAGAAAATCTGCTGACAACACTAATTAGGAACACTGATGTTTTTGCCATCGAATTAAAAACAAATTATAATTATGATCTTTGGTTCTGTAAATAACAAAATAATTACGGGGTAATGTGAGTCACAAGTGTCCAGGGATTCGCCTTTTTGAAAACAAAAAAGGCATCACATAGAAGACAGATGAATAAAATATACTATCAGGGTCATTGAACTGAAAAAGGTACCGGTGTAACCGAAAGGTTTATTATAAAGAAGATTTGTTCAACACATGTGGTTTGAATTAGCCAAAGAAATATGGGGAGTTAACCACAGAATTGAGATACAATAAATGCATAAAAAAAAATTTGTTAAGAATTACGGCTGACTTCCTATTTACATATGGAAACGTACTTGCTTCAAATCGTATATTGAATTTCAGATTCGGTAAAGAGTTCTCGGTTTTGTTTACAACAAGTATTCTTGGACAATTCGTAGTCAGTGTCATCATCATATGCATGACATTGTTTGAAATAACTTTGGTAAGATATTCATCAACCACAAATGTGAAGCCTAACTGATTAAAACTTTATTTTTAGGTACCATTTCTGAGCTTTAAATTTGTTTCTCTCATACTGTATCAATACTGCATGTTGATGGAGATATTCCTCCTTTGCTACTTTGGTAATGAAGTAATAGTAGAGGTAAGTGTAAAACATACCATAGAAATAATTTTAATATATGGGGCTATAATATTTGCCAGAAGAAAAATTATCTTGATGACCTTTTAGAAAGGGCATCAAAAATGACAATGAAAATATATTTTACATTAAGGAAAACGTATGAAACTTGTCATGTGGTTTTCATATTTATAGGAATCCATTGTATATCCGAACGAAACCACATCTACGTTTAAATTCTTGTTCCGACCATCACGGTGGCCACGGTGACAATAATGTCGTTGTGCTTGAAAAATACAACCATGGTGGTGAAAACGTCGCACAATAAACAGGAATTTAAACGTATAGATATATAATAATAATAATAAAACATCTTTTATTAAAGGGCGAGGTTTAGCTTGAAGCTATTCACTCACTTGACCTTTAAAAAATTCAACAACAAATATATATATATACTCGTAATAACGATTATAAATATGTAAAAGTAATATACCTAAATATACCAAGTAATAGTAAATATTAAAAATTTAATCATACATGTGAATATAGACAGAAAAGCAAACGTTTTGCGAAGTGACTGGTCAAAATATGTAGCTGAGTACTTTTCAGAAATGAATTGTTTAATTTGTTTTTTAAAGTAATTGTAATTTATTGATTTTAATGCCTAAGGTATTTCGTTATAAAGTGTTATCGCGTTGTATGTGAAGCACTTATGAATGAATGAGGTTTTGTGAAGAAGCATTGTGAGTGTCTCAGTAAACTATACGTTTCTTGAGTGAATAGAATTTCGAGAGATCAGCTTGTTCTTTAAAAACTAGGGGTCGAAGTAAGCAAGAGCTTATGAGTGTAAGTTAATAAGTGAAGCTGATATAGCTCCTTCACCTTCAACCATCCCAACCACGTCTCTTAAAGAACCGGTTATATGGTTATATTTTCTTGAGCTATTTGTTAGTCTGCAACATGAATTTGGAATTTTTGGAAACGTGAAAGAGATATTGTATCTAAAAATGGATTGTAAACTATATCACATTAAGTAATTTTGGACATAATCAATGATTAGCAACTAAATGCTATTTTCCTATCTGAATTACAAACAGGTTAGTTGTTTCGTATTGTTAACCTTCCAAAATCTCGAATTAAGCAGAATTGTTCATAAATGTGAACTATAATCTCTTTGCCTTATTTAGTTTATCCCTATTTATTAACAATAAGTGAGCAGCCGCAACACCCAGTATTTCTACCTTCCTTTACGTGAGTACATAAAGCAGAATAGCTATAAAGATCTTTTATAGAGAAAATAATGTACGCTGATGTATTGGTTAGTCACTTTGGTATGCAATGGTAAGCAAATCAGCTAAAAGTATGCATTAAACCTAAAACATCATGGCGACAAGCAATGCAATGTCAACATATACGAGTAGCTTATTCCAATCTATTCGAATTTGTTGGCATGACCTATTAATAATCGTTTGTCTTTGCAGAGCGATAGGCTAACGAACAGTGCTTATCACAGTGATTGGTTGGTCGGATCGCATGAATACAGAAAAAATTTGCTGATTTTTATGGCACGTTCACAGATGATGATGAAGCTGTACGCTGGAGGTTTCTTTACTCTTTCTCTGGACACATTCGTGAGAGTAAGTACAATAATTAGTGTTTTAAGATAATGGTCTAATCGAGTTTGGCGCTTCAAAAAAATCTTTCAACGACCATCTCATTTTTATTTAAATACTGCCGCCATTATGATGAATGTTAATTATATGTAAATTTTATTTGACCGTCAAACATTGAAAAATTATTCCAGATACTGAAATCGTCATGGTCATATTTTGCCGTCCTGTTCCAAGTGAACAAAAAAACGTTGTAACCACCAACACTTGAAGATATATTACTGAAGAAAATTGAATGGATGAAACCAGCAATACATCACTCACCTCATAGCTTTGAAGAACGTTGAAACTCCAGAAAATGCACATGAAGGATGAAGCTTTTCTTGCACCATGTTGTACACTTGGAACTTTGATTACACACGAAAAAAATATTGCAAGGTGACTGATCTATTTTTCCCAAATCCCTCTGAAGGACGGATATGTTTTTCGCGCGTGGCGATGTACGGGTCATGGTCACATTGTGAAATTGCCCTTTTCATAGAATGATGAAGATTTGAAGGTTTGGAAACCAATCAATGCCAGTCTGACGATGCTTTCCACATCAAAGTGAAGCGCGTTACGAATTCATCAGTATTTTATTGTGAATCTTGTGCAAAACGTTGTACAGTAAAACCCCGATCATCCAATTCGGCATTATCCGATATCCGCTATATCCGAAACAGATCGCATACAATAATTTCTCCGTTTTAACCGAAGTTGTTCGGGAAATCTGAGCATGATCCGAAATAGCCGCCGGTAGTTCCCCTTTCGGCGTTTGCGTCATTAGATTCTCTGCCGGTGATTCCCCAAGCGCGTTTGCGGAATTCACTGGTATGTGTGTGTGTGTTTGTTTCAGTCAGGTTCATAATCGCTAAGATGGAGCAGCATAGAAATAAACGTAAACGCGTTGTTATTACCATAGAACAAAAACTTGAGGCAATAAGACGTTTAGATAGATGTGATTTGCTTGAAAACGTGACAAGTGATTGTGTGTGGGCGTGAGTACCATTTCAGAATCGAAAAAACATCGCGAGAAAATTGAAAAGTGGTAAAGTGATCTGACATCATCGCAGCCGTCGCGAAAAGCTATGAAAAAGGGGGAATATCAAAAAGTGGAGGATGTTTTATATCTGTGGTTGACGCAGAATCGAGTACGTGGAATACTGATTTATAAAGCAAAAGCCAGTCAACTTAATCGGAGAATTGCCACTTATTGAGTTGTTCCTTAACTTTACAGCCAGTGATGGTTGGCTTCATAGATGGAAAAAGCGACACGGTATACGATATTTAAAGGTTTGCGAAGAAAATTTATCTGCCGATAAGTCCGCTGCATTAAAATTTGGAGAACATTTTACAGAATTAATGAAGCAGTATGGTTTAAATCCAGACCAAAGTTACAACTGCGACGAAATAGGCCTAAGCTATAAAATTTTACCGGCGAAAAATTTAGCTTCAAAACAAGAATCTGGAGCTCCTGGTTACAAACGCAGTAAAGAACGTGTGACTATCCTTGCTTATAGCAATGCTCCCATTACACACAAACTTCCTTTTTTGTTGATCGGAAACTCAGCTAAACCAAGAGCCTTTAAACACGTCCGTCCCAACGCTCCTCCAGTGTGGTATAAAAATCAAGAAATGCCTGGACGGATGCCGCTCTATTTAAGGACTGGTGTTACAATATTGATGAATGCGGATATGCGAGAAATTGTATTTTGGTATTAGGCAATGCTCCGAGCCACCCAAGTGAGGAGCAACTTAAAAATGGAGAAATACGAGTGATGGTTTTGCCTCCTAATATAACGTCACTGATTCAGCCAATGGATCAAGGAGTTTTAGAAAAATTAAAACACAATTACAGACGTTTGTTATTATAGCAAATTTTAGATTAAGCTGATAATGGTTGTAACTTCGTTGATTGTTTAAAAGAGATCAACCTCAAGAATGTGGCATACTGGATAGCAGAAGCATGGAGGCAAGTCGAAAATTCTACTCTACAAAAATCTTGGTCGATAATAATTAAGTAAGAAATGGAACCTTACTCAGTCTATGAGAATAACAACGGAAATTTACATGAGCTTGTCGTAAAAATAGCGGGGTGTGAAAATCTTACCCAAGCAGATGTTAATGAGTGGGTTACTGGTGACGAATTGGTGGAAGAATTAACTGATACAGAACTAATAAAAACTGTTTGTAACAATGTCGACGAGACAGTTTTAAGTGATGCTAGTGATATATGAGACAGAAATCTCTGCCAAAATATCACATTCTGAGGGATTAGAAGCTCTACAAAAGGCGTTGACTTACGTCGAACAACAAGAAATTGCGACAGCAGCTGATGTGCTACTTATCAAACTTTGGAAGGATATTGCTGCCAAAAATAGGAACAACGCAAACCGTGTACAATTAAAAATGACTTCCTCTGTTATTAAATACTCGTAAATATGTATGTTTGTATCCACATGTTTATATGTTACGTAACTTTGTATAGGTATATACTCACTTAACACACGCATTCAATTTTTTCCATAAAAACATTAAGAGTCTAAATATTTATTTCCGTTTTATCCGAAATTTCGATTATCCGAAAGCAGCTGGGTCCACATTATTTCGGATAATCAGGGTTCTACTGTACCATACAAGCGCACAGTCCAGCTTAGTACTACTAGCCGTACCAATGCGTAAATGCCAAATTAAAAACAAAAGCGGAACAAAAACTACGAATTTTTGAAGTAATTGCGTCACTGCAACTACTTGACCATAGGAGATCTGTAAATTAATGAGAATGGCAACGTAGCGTTTGATCTGGCAACACTGGAGGCGCCGGGCTTGGAGGGGAGACTGGGAAACATGTGATCCGCCTGTGGCTCCTCGGCCTCTTTATTCACCTAACTTGAACCCTTGTGACTTTTTTCTCTTCCCGAGGTTGGAAAATTACCTAGAGGGAACTCATTTTGACTCAGTCGAAAACATTCCAACGGCTATAAGCGACCAGCTGAATAAAATTTTAATTATATTTGAATGAAAAAAAAATCAGTATCATTACTTAATTTACAGACCTCGTACGTCCCTCTTTGCGGACCTCTCCTGTTTTTCGCAATGAAAGGAGCCCCCAGCTATGGCTTTACTTTCTTTGCATACTGTTTACCTTTGCTTAATTGCATATTAAAGTTGAATTAGGAAGTTTTTGAAAGTTTCAATTCTTCGGCAAGCCTTTTGTGCACGATGAAATCCTTTGTGCTAGGTGGTAGATGCAAGTTTCATCAAAGCACGTCTACGTAGATTTGGAGTATAGGTATATTAGATTTCTCCACGAAAGGGCTCTGGAGATTAGTTATTTGAAATGCCTCACATCAGAAGATGTAAAATTCCAGGTGATTGTCTCTCGATATTTACGGAAGGCGTTGGTACCAGAAAACATATTACTTGGCTGGACCACCAGACACTCCCTATGAACACATGAGCAGTTTCAAGCTGATCTAAAAACATGTTTCTTTCTACAGCGCAGCGGTTTGAAGTAGACTTACCTCGTGTTGTATTACAAAAAGAAAACATGTATGTATACAAAAAGCATTGCATGAAAAACTTCATACACTTCTAGAAAGACCAAGAAAAAAATACAAATTTTTCGGTGATTTTTGACAGGCTGTATTTTGGTGAAAAATCGACCACTGATATCTTGGTAAGCAGTGATCACAAGAGAATGAGTGGCATTTCCGAAAACTGGAATAAATCTCCTATAAGACTTGATTGCTATCTTTTTTATATATATATATATATTGAAGCAGCCGCGCAGGCAGAAGCCTAAATGCCGGGCACCGTAGCTGCTATGATGATCCCAAAGAAAGTTTGTTAACCGGATTTTTGGACTGCCCAAGGTTAGTGGTTCTGGTAAAAGCTGCCCCTTGTAGATCTCGACACCCTCGGGACAAAGGATGTACGAAGTTCGACAAGATTAGGATGGGAGGCCAAAGTCAGGAGAGGTGAATTTCCTGATTAGAAGAAAGTCGAATAGGTTAGCTCTTGTCTTGTTTTGAAAAATTGCCCGCATTTTTGGATCTGGGAATGAGAATGCCTGTGTATTTAGGTTTTTATACCTCAATACACCCCTAATATCCGGGCACGAAGGCAAATCGATCCATTGTACTGCTTCTTCGTACCCACAAATTTGTAAATCTGCCTTGGAGACTCACCCCCAAGAACATTTTCTATACTCTCACAGTATTTTTGTTTTTTTTCTTGGAATATTCCATACATAAACAAATAAAATTTCCCAATTGCTTTTTTTCAAATTGAAGATGTTACAAATATCCAATAGTGACGTCAAATGGAGAAAAATGATTTTTCCATCCTCAGGACGGTTTAGTACAAAAAATGTTGCTCCTTTGATTTCTTTCAAATTTTGACCAATCGGGAGAAACCATACAATGGATCAATCTGCCGTCGTGCAGGGTTATTAAGGGTACTTTGAAGTATAAAAAATCTGAAAACAGATGCCTTCTTATTAGCAGTCCCAAAAATACAGTCGATTTTCCAAAACAATGCTAAAAACAACTCTTTGAGAGGGAACAAAAGAACTCGTCAAAAATTGAAATGAAATCTTTTGAGGGAGTTATTTCAATTTTCGAAAATGCCGTTAAATTATCTGTGCAGTCAGCGGTTACCGAGATATCAGCGGAAGATCATTTTTCATTCAAAGCCAGATATCTCCATGCCAAATGGTCATATCGAGATTTTAAAAACACGATTTTCAATTGCGTGGAGTAAAAAGGAGAAGGCAAAAATGTTCCAAACATTTTTTCTTGCCCTGTTAGTGAGAACCGTTGCTCCTTAAATGTTTCTCCTAAAAACCCTGAAAACGAGAATCTTAAATCTTTTCTTAAAGTCCAGATACGATCATTTTTCACTGCCTGTCAAAAATCACCGAAAAATTTTGATCTTTTTCTTGCTCCCTTTTTGTTTAGTAGTGTATTAGGCTCTATAACATTTGTATAAAACTTCATTTGTGAGCAGCAATACAAAAGAGTTAGAGGGACGAGGCAATATTCAGTGGGACACCCCGTAGATCTAGGATCTGATTTGTGATCGAGTTGTTATGAAGCCATCTATTTCGGCTTGTGGAAATTCAAATTAATAAAAACATGATTAGGCAAGTCGTCTACTCTGCTTGGATCTAGGAAATACACTTCATCGTCTAACATTATCACTAGAGAAAGCCAGATGAAGGCTCACCCCATTGAGGGGAAGAGAAGCGAAGGGAAACAAAACTTCATCGCATGGTTTCTTCATATATTATCAAATGAGAGCCAACGAACCAGAGCGACGCGAAGGAAAGCAACGTGTCGCGGTTGACGCTTGCAAATGACAAGTAACCAAGTCCGAATTATAGGTCAAATAGTCACTATGAAAGTACTTGAAGATCATTTCACATTCACTTCAAAGATAAATTCGCAATAACCGAAGCACTCGAGTCCAGGCGCATGCCATATAGGCTTTCGCGGTGGTTGAGTCCTAATCAGAGATTACTTTGTCTCTAGGAAGGCATTTGAAATGGATTTTGAGCTAACTCGAAGAATAAATTCAAAAAAGTTGGATAACCTCTTCCGACCACCTGCGATAATATGGTAGTATACATTGGTGTTCGAAAAATAGACAGATATTTTAAAGAGTGATTCCTTGTTGAAAAAAATATTAAAAAAGTTTCTATAAGCATGGGTTCCGAAAAGCAGAGTTATCACAGGGACTACAGGTTGATAAATTTATTTACTTTTTTTATTAATATACCCCAAATGAGCGTCGAGGTAATGAGGAAATCCCTGCACAAAATTAATTTTCGTTACGAAACGCGTAATCGGAAGTCAGTATTGATAGAGAGACCTGAAATAGTCGCCTGGCGTCGAAAATACCTACGCGAAATGATTGAATATAGGCGACAAAGCAGAAAAATCTATTATTTGGACGAGACATGGGTAAATGCAGGTCACACAGTTAAAAAAACCTGGATAGACAAAAACGTAGTGAGTAACCGACAAGCAAGCATTCAAGGTTTGTCAACAGGTCTTCGTGGACCGTCAGGGAAAGGTCAAAGATTGATCGTAACTCATATTGGTAGCGATAGTGGCTTTTTAGAAGAGTGTGACTTGATTTTCGTCTCTAAGAAAGGAGGTGATTACCATGACGAAATGAATGCCAGCTGCTTCGAGAGCTGGTTTCAAGGGGTGCTTCAGCGAGTTGAGCCCAACTCTGTGATCGTCATGGATAATGCTTCCTACCATAGTCGTCGAGCCGAACGTGTACCGACTATGGGATCTCGAAAAAGTGACATGCAGCAATGGTTGCGCGAAAAAGGAATCCCGTTTGACGATTCATGTGTGAAACCGGAATTGTATGAAAAAATTAAACAGCACAAACCTGCGAACATTAGTTACGTGACTGATAAGATGGCCCGTCAATGTGGTGTCACTGTGCTGCGGTTACCGCCCTACCACTGTGAACTGAACCCAATAGAGCTCATCTGGGCTCAAGTGAAGGGTTATATTGCGCGCCATAACACAACCTTCAAATTACCAGACGTTAAGGTTTTACTTGAGACTTCCATACAGCTAGTAACGCCCGAAGCTTGGCAGAATGCTATCCGTCATGTTGTGAAGGAAGAAACAAAAATATGGCAGCTTGACCACCACATCGACACCATCATAGAGCCAGTTATAGTCAATTCATTCAAACGAGGAAAGCGATAGCGACAGTTTATTACTGTCAGATGTAAGTGGAAGCGACGATGAATAAAGGTAATTCCCAAATTTTTGACTTACAATATGTTTCAAACCACTTTTTATTAAGCATGTGACAAATCTAGTTCACCCAAACATTCATACCCCGCCTATGAACAGCCGACTACTGGTAGTTAAGTGATGTTCACGTGAACATCGATGAGTCATTACAGTTTTAGATAGTTATAGTATAGACAATCCAGAGCCTACAAGGCTCGAAGCAATCTTACAATCACTTAGTGCCTTCACTGCAGCCTGGCTGTCGGAGAAGATTGTTATTATTCTCCTAGGCCCACCTCCCTCCAAAATGAGGGATACACAAGCCAGAATCGCAACGATTTCCGCCTGGAAAATAGTGGTGTATCTACCAAAAGGCACGTATAGCCTAGTCCTAGGCCTCGAGACCACGGCCCGCCCCCTTCGGTGACCGAGTCGTCCGTGTACCAGACTTGCCCACTTCGTTGGATACTCCAGATTAAGGTTATTGTCTTAGTTTAATGTCTTTCTCGGACAGATCGACTTTAGAAACGTGCTGGGCTTCTTGAGATATCTCATCCCAGTTACCTAAACTTGATTCCGAAGAGCTCCTAATGTTAGTGGAGGATGAGGTAAGGTCTTATCGTATCGCAGACATATTCAATTGGCGAATGGTCTGGAGATCTAGAAGGCTAAGGAAACGTGTTGATCGAGGTAGCCTGCTGTAGCTTTAGCAATATGGAAATTGGCAATAAGATTATCAAGGATTTGGAGAAATGGTGATGTTCAAATGAAATCTTCTCATGATGTCTTTCCCAGACAACTCCGGACTCGTACCCGTCGATCATGCATCCTTAAAATAAAACTGAGACTGAGAAAATTGAGATTGTTTTAGTGATGATCCCGGTTATATTCAGAAATCCATCATGAGCATACACGCGTGAGAAAGCGTCGAGAAGTAAGAC
Source organism: Acanthoscelides obtectus (assembly GCA_963669975.1). Taxonomy (NCBI): domain Eukaryota; kingdom Metazoa; phylum Arthropoda; class Insecta; order Coleoptera; family Chrysomelidae; genus Acanthoscelides; species Acanthoscelides obtectus. The sequence goes on along the minus strand of CAVLJG010000003.1, from coordinate 40,361,404 downwards.
GTACGAGTAATGTGAAGTTTTCAGGTGAACGTCACATGCATCATACCTATAGCAATTATGGATAAGTGTTCCGTTATATATGTTGTTAAGTTACTTCCACTTTTTATTAGAAGAGGTATGACGGTGCAACGGTATGTCCAGTAAATATTAGACTCCAAGCGCTTGAAAACACTAGAAAATAGAATCCCGTCCCTGTATTGCTAGATTTACGATAGACTCAATAACACTCCAATCAGTCTCCTTCCTTGGCCTCCTGGATCTCTAGACCTATATCGCTCATTGTACATGTATGGGATGTGATTTACAAAAAAGTATCCGCTTTTCGTTTTTCGGAGTCAACCACAGCTAGCTTAGAATGAGATACCCTAGGAAAACAAAAATCAACTTATCAGAAGCATGCCCCGACTTTCGGATGAATGTGTACGGGGTGACCCAGCACATAATTAGAGAAATCCAGCAAATGTTTTTAATTCAAAATTAGTCACTTTCCCTCTTGCTCATGTCTAAGCTGTGTACAAAATGTCATCCAAATAAAATCATATTAGTTGGTGTTACATTGCCTTTGTCACTGAGTATATGTCCAGTAGTATTATCACATAGGTAATGGAATATTTGACACGAAGGGGAGTAAAGATATTGTTTTCGTTTGGCATTATATCTTTGATATCACTATTTAGCTTATATAAGTTTTCAGCTAATTTAATATTCTACATAACCTCTTCTGAAAGGTGCCTATAAGATGATTCTAATCAGCTACGTCCTCAACTTGTTTTGGTCCTCTCCCATCCAAACGAGCTTCGTTCATCCAGACTGCTCCTGACTGTTTTAGGGTGTCGAGATTGTAGAACTACCCTCCTAAGAAATCCTACTAACCTTTAACTTTCTTATAGCAGTCTAAGTACCCCGGCAGTCAGGTTTGCCGACTAGGCTACTTCGGTATAAAAAATAATCCTGGAATTGAAGTGCCTAGCACTCACAGTTTCCAGAGAAGACAGGCACCCGTGAAGGCCCTATAACAATATCTCACTTTTCCGTACAAACGTACGGTCGGTTATTTTTAGCGTTATTGTGTCAGTTAATGCAGCTTTCCAGCTCACAGAGAGCTAGTTTTTGAGTGACGCCCTTTATCCGCTTTCAATGGAATGAAACCTAAAAATGTAGTTCCATTCAAAAATGTGTGCGCCTGGCGTCCCAGATAATGCAACCACAAATGTTCAGCCGTCCCCGGAAAGTTGAACTGTTAACCTCTGGCCAGGTCTTTTTGGTAATGCACGATACAAATGACATTGTGTTGTAACAAAAACGTTAATACAAAATTAATAACAGCCTTTGACATTAACATATCATTGTGAGCAAACGTTAGAATAGGTGCAAGCTCAGTGGCGGCGATACTAGGATCACTTCAACTTTTTTTAAGAACTTATGTGAACAGTAGTTCTGCTTTGTAGATATCAATGAATAACTGCAGCTATGCAGCCGCTTTATGTCAACTTTGAAGTTGAGTCATTAATTTTCAGATAATGATTGTAGAAGGAAGATAAACCAAAATATGTGTGTAAAAATAAAAAAAAATAAAAAAAAAATTTTACCTTGTTTTATAAAGTATCCTAACGAAAAGTATTTCAGTGCGGACCTGTATTTGATCGTGAGGTCTTGGAGCACCGGCATGCCGTCCCCTGTGAGGTCTTAAGTCACCTGATTCACGAGCCCGTTGTACTACATTAACAAAGGCACGAGGGGTTGGTTGCACTCAATTGGGAAACCGATCCGCATAAACATGTGCCATTTTTTATTTCGTTTGAGCCACGCAACAGACACCACTATTCACTCACGCGTTACCGACTAACACTGACTGTATACAACTGAATAAAATAATTGTAAAAACATCGTTCCAAATTCTTTCGCTTTTTTGTTTCCGATGCGATGAACCGATAAGGCGGATTATATCCGTTGTTGCCAAACACGAGCACATAATATTATTATTGAGACAGGGCGGTACTCAAACTTCCAAAGGGCTATAACTTTGTTACTTTAATTTTACCAGAAAAATGGTAAAGGAAAAAACATTTCTTTTGATCAGAGCTACTCACTGTTAAAATAAATGACTCAACTTCGAAGTGTATATAAATGTGAATATATGCCCACTCTGTAAGCATCAGCGAAAATTGTGGATAGCTCAAAATATCTCAAAAAATACATATCATAGATAAATATTCTGTAGAACAGAATTGTAAGGTTTGGAAAGATTAATCTAATGGTAGTTTTTCGGGCGACTTTGAGTATGACCTTCAAGGTCATTTGAAGGTCAAGGCAGTTTGCTTTAATAGAACACATATTTTTGACATCGGACATTTAAAGAGCCGAAAATTTTACGTTAAAGTATGCATTTGTCATTGCCCTTGATTAGGACTATGATCTTCATGAGCATTTGAGGGTGTCCAGAAAGTGGGGAAAGAACAAAATATTATATCCCGAAAAAAACGTTTCATAAAGAAAAATGTTATGTAACAAAGTTGTAAAGTTTAAAAAGGTGTATCTAATGACGACGTTGAACGTAACATTAACATCATAAAAATGTTCATTGCCAAAGTAACTATTGCATTACTTTGGATATTTCTGTTTCCGGAACCAATCTCCTTTACACTAATGGAAAACTAATAACTTATACTTCACATTACTGTATCGCGGGCTTAGTCTAGTGTTACCATAAATATAATAGAGTCTGTGGCCATTGTATTTCTATCTTCAGGCATTGCTATGGTTTTATCAAGGTTCAGCATACTCAAAGTGGAATTCAGAACCTCTCTTTTTTCTTCTAACTCTCAAGGCAGGTAGACCTCATCTTTTCCCTTTTGAGGGGTATTTTGACTGAATACCGACCAATGACGTCTTATCCAAGGGTAAGACGTCATTAATCAAATTCAAGCGGATAACCAAATGGAAATGGTATTTACCATTTTGGGTTGGTATTTACCAATCCGTTCAAGCGAGTGTAGTTATCAGTTTGGTTATAAGATCCGTGACGTCACGAATCAGCTGTTATATGTCATAGTTATCACCGCAAAATTGTGGTATTTACCCAACTTAAGAGTAGTTTTATATTTCTGGTTATTATTTGAAATGTGACAAGTTAGAATTTTGCCGGGTATTGGATATTGTTATTGTACTTTAGCTCCATTTTTGAGAAAAATGATACAGGCTGACTTCAGTTTTACCATAAAGTGGAACACCTTATTAGTTATACTCATTACGGTTGTTGAGGACACTTTAAATGTAGTTCCTATGCTTAACAAAGTATCCTGTGTAGCCATATACCACAAGAATATTAAAATATGGCCATATAAACTCACTAGATGATATCCACCTGTATACAGTTTTGCTAATATCTTTTTTCATCATTTCTGCTGGATCAATAAATGTTTTGACATGCGGAAAAATTTAGAGAATTGAAAGTTATCATAGCTACAAAGCCATGGTTCCATCATTAAAAAAAAATCTGAAAAAACATTTCTCCCATGAATATTATGAAAGGTTTCTTATTTAAACTTTCCATATACAGTTGTAGACGAAAAAGCACCGATTATTAAGTGATAATAAAAATAATCAGAGATTATATACGCGCTTTTCTAAAATAAATAACTTGCAACAAAACCGCGGTTAAAACCAACGCGTTCAAGCGATTCGTGTACCTGACGTCATCAACCCGTGTGTCATCTTGAACCATATTATAACCGCGGCACATAACACAGAAATTTTGGTTATTCGCTTGGATTTGATTATTGTTACCGACTTACTTTTGACTTTGACTCACGGAACCAGGGTGGACTGTTCACACCCATTCCTGACTCTATTGATCTCGGATGCTCGACTAGTGTCACGTACTCCGCAGGTTCAGTTTTTTATCTATCAGTATTCGGCCAAAATTTACAACACTTTACAGGCAGCAGCGGTGGCCGCAGTAGTAGACTCTTCGGTCTCCTGATCAGTTGCCGTGCGCTGTGCGGGTTCGAGTCCCGTCCCAGGAGAAATTTTTCTCTTGGCTATGGATGTTGTGATTGTGCGTAGGTGGTAGATGGTCTCTGACTGTCGAACGCGGAGGTACCACCCGGCGGATAATTTTAAATTAAATTGAGATATCACCCTCTCCCATTTTGTAGTTTTTCTGACAATACCTTTAGACATCTTCCAAATTTGGACATTTGTGAGTCCATATTTATTCTTTTGGCTTATCTCCTAAATTTGATTGCACTGTCAGGATGATCTTAATTATTAGTGCAATTCACTTTACCTTGAGACATAACATTTTGAGTTTCAGTACTCAGTGTCTCATTTTATTGGTTAATTATTTGGTTCTTATGTTCTAGTATACAGGATTAATAGGATTTTCTGTTTAAACCATTGTATACTGATATTATGTGCAGCTGTTGGCCTTATAAAATTCTGGACACTCATTAATCAATTTGTAACTTTTGGCTTTAAATTATAAATTTTATCTCTGATTTTCAGATGGTTACTGCCCAGTGTAACTTGTTTTCTTTGAACATTTAACTTCAGTATTTTAAATTATGAATTTTTATCTTGAATTGAAATATCTCAGCCAACTTGAAATCTCGTTTCAAAACGTATTTTTTTAACCTTGAAGATTGTTTAGTGGTTAGATACTGAAAAGTTTTTCAAATACGATTTTGCCTATATATGGCGTAACTAAATGATAGGACGTAATTTCAAGGGCGCATTTCTGAGCCTTTAAGTAGAATAGTTCATATAAACATGTGTCCTGTAAAATCTGGGTTCCAACTTTCAAAAAAAAAAATAGTTTTTTATCAGTATATCAAGCATCCTTGTGCCAATTACGTTGAATTTTCACAGTATTGATTATAGAGAGGCCCACAAACTGGGATTTAGCACTTGCAAGGTAAGTTTTTTTATAAAAAAAAGTGAAGTAAAAACCCTAAAGTTCAACAACTTGTTTATAGGCCAAAGAAAAACCACTATTAACTCCACTGCAAAAGAAAAATCGGCTTAGATGGGGTAAAGAACATAGACAATGGACACCTATCAATGGTGTGCAATACAATGGAGTGATGAGGCCCGATTCGAAGTTTGTGCTGCTGTCAGTCGCAGTAGAGTTATTCACAAAAAAAATGAAGCATTCCATGTTGACTGTCTGAAGAGAAAAGTGAAATTTCCAGCATCCATTATGGTCTGGGGCAGTATGTCATCAAAAGGAGTAGGAAAATTTCATTTTATTGATGGAAATGTGGATACAAACAAATATTTGGCAATTTTAGAAGAATCGCTTTTACCAGTGATGGAAGAATGTTTGACATCCGGCCAAGATTTTGTGTTTCAGCAAGATGGTGCAGCGTGCCATACCTCAAAAAGGCTATAAAATGGATGGAAGAAAATAATGTACCACTTTTGAAATGGGTTTCTAGCAGTCCAGATCTGTCACCTATTGAAACTTTGTGGCACGAGATAAAAAAGGTTCTACGACAACATCCTGCTCGTACAATCACCGAACTGAGACAAAAGCTTCAAGAAATATGGGATTGTTTTACACCAAATTTTGCCAAAACTTGGTTAACACTATGACCCAAAGAATTTCAGCTGTAATACAAAATAAATGTGATGTTACCCAATGGTAATCTTTCAATTGTTGCTTTGTTAACTTCGCGCGTTTATTCGCACATTGTCTATTTGTTCAGATGTTCTATTAGTTATAGGTCTAAGTGATTTCAAATATGTATTTTTTGCGACTAGAGTGTATTAAAAATGTTTTTGTGAAAATAAACTGTTTTAGAAGTAAATAGTTTCGTCATGTAATAGTTTATCAAGGCATATATTGGTACAAATCTTGAAGTGGGCCAACTGAAGTGGGAAGGGGCTCGTATACCTTTGTCGGATTAAATAGCTAATGGTTCAACTTTTTTGTCCCTTTGTATGTTAGTTCGTCTTTGAGGCGAGAATTAAAACAAATGCATAGTGCGTTATATGTCAAAAGATTATTAAAGTAAGATCAAATTTGTCTTTGATCGTTGCTTGGGAATATTGCTCTGTTGTTATCAACATATCTTTTACTTTCCGTGACAATTTTACTTTTTGCCAATATCAAGTACCATTTTTTTAAATATTTATCTTATATTTTAAATCTTTGAATTTGGCAATTTTGAAAAAAAAGAGTTTCTGAAATCAACGATTCAATGTGACTCCAAAGTATGAATTCAGTTAGAATAAGGTCCTTGATATCAGCCAGATTCAAACCAGACCCGTCCACCTCATCAACAAGACAATCGTAACATTGTTACAAGTTAACAAATCCATCGGCCCAACATTGATCTGTATTTCGTCTCGTCATGTTACGAGCTTAGAACATCACATAAAATGTATATCTTAACCACAGAGCTTATGAAGTACTTGGTTTTCGGTTCTATCAGGCATCCGGGTTCGAATATAGAAAAATCGATATTGCAATTAACGGGGTGGAAATCAGGGCTGAGAGAGTTCCGTCGCCCGCCTGTTATAGATGTTTCCAGATTATCTCGGTGCGCTCCAATGGAAGACATCATAAACGGTACGTATTAACTTCACGTTAAGTTGGCAACACCACTATGGCTTCCGAGACCCCAGATCAGCTACAGCATCCTTTCACAGGATGCATCCTACAGACTTTGTTACGGTCCAACTGAATTATAAGCTTTATTATAAGAGGGCACAGCTTCTATCGAAACCTTGAAAAAGTTAGCCATACATTTTCACAGCAACTCCGATGAAATAGATCGGTGATCATCCCATTTCCAAATAATAAGTATCCAATAAGTATCTGCTACAGATTTGTTTCCAAATAATTACAAAGCAGATATAATGTGTTTTTTTGATTTAAGATGGGCTTAAAAGTATCTGTTCATTATACATTATCATACTGGAATTATACTAGGATTATATCCGGTCCGACAACATCCGTGGCATGTCATACAGGGTGATCCGAAAGTACCAGAATCGCAAGATATTTGGAAATATTCATGGGTAACTGTTAAATAGTAGCTATTGAGAAATTTTGCTTGGCTATTCAGTGATTACCTTAAAATTGACATTGAATATCAAATTAAGTCAAAAACGACTTTGTTTACCTCAGAAAAGAGTAGAATAGAACACACACCAGCAGTTTTCTTATGAAAATGGCTAAATTAGTTAAAATTTTGCATAGGGTAGTTTTCAATGTGGCAGGTGTACTGATGACGACTGAAAATCACAACAATCAGAACGTCATAAATCAAAAAAGCTTAAAGACAATGAAGGTCCGAGAAACAGCATCTTATTCTGGATAGGATCGTTATATGATACGGTATAATGAACACAGAACAAAGAATTTGATTCCATTTATTGTTTGTCCAAATTGAACAATGAATTGGTACGAATCTGTTTTGGTTGCATAGAACATGAATATATGATTCGGAATATACTGGTCATGAGGAAAATGAAACCGTTCTTCTTGTAAGAAGAAGACTAGTATGTCTTCTATGTGGTCAAATGCGAATTTTAAGATGGCAAGCATTCATCAACACCAAAAGCGAATAACACGAGTGGATATATCCGAAGGAACTTATATAAATACTAGGCCTAGATCTCAAAGACAACAAAAAAGTGATGTATATTAGAGTGCGCTGCAACTTCAATTTAAGGCAACGGCATATCGACAACTGAGTTTATATTCAAAAACTTCTCAATAATAACATATCCGATTAACTGGAATAAGAGGTAATAAAGAACTACCTAGAATAATTATATTGCCACTAAAGTACTTCTAATAATACCTACAAAAGTAATGAAAATTATACTAAATCACTTACCTAATAGCGCCTGGAATAGCCGCGATTTGAAGATCCTAATGACACGTTCTATGGCAAGCCGCAGCTGTTTGTCCTGTGGTCGAATCAACTTTGAATGATAGTCCTCCAGCAGTTCCAGCGCGCGATGCGCCTCTGTAATAAAAAAAATGTTGAGGATATAAAATGATACTGAATAACGTATGAAAAAAACCTAAATTGATTAGACAATAGATTATATACCGGCTATTTCAAATTCGAACCTCACCATTGAGATCTCGGAAACGGTAAGAGATACGAAGTCGCTTAAATGAGGACAGAGTTGCAATTTAGATAACTAACAAAATGCCACTTAGAAAGTATCGAAATTCAAAGCACTTTGGAGTGGGATTTTAAAATCAATTGCACAATAACATTGCCACTTTTCTCCTCTACAAGATGGCCTAATTATAATTTTAATAGATGTTTCGTTTCTTGTCCTCCAGCATTTTCTCTAATAAACGCCAGATTTTCTTTTTGCACAGGTGATTAGATATGTCAATTCGAATTGATTCCAAAAATCATCTATGGACATAGGCAAATCTTAGTTATTTAAAAAAAAAACATAGTTTCTTAGGCCTTGAAATTATCAGATGTCATTTGTTTCATTTACCAGATTTATCGCCAAATTATTTCAATTTTTTCCTAACTTTATTTGAGATGAGATGAAAATAAATTTTGGTATCAAGTTAAAGTTGTAATCAATTTATTGGAAGTGTTTTTGTTGTTGTACTAACCACAGGCAGTTCAAAAAGTCTGATCTAAGAAATACCTGTAAGCTTTTATAATCATCAGAGCATTTCGGTATAGAAAAACGCATACACTCTATAGCAGTTATCACTCTATAACAGTTATCACTCTAGGAATGCATAGATGCCCACTATTACTAAAAAGGTGACCTGTCAATCAGCCGGAATACGAGGCTGCCAGCAATGGCGAGTTATGCAAAATTGCATAGACACAGGCTCAATAGTAGTGCGGAGGCGTAGTATCGACGGCGTACATCTACTGATAACTGCTTATACCTATGTTGATTTTGCACTAATCTGATGCAAGATAGTTTGCTTTCCGTCTCTGTCAACATGACCAACCGTATCCCACGCTGTTTCATGCTTTTCAGCAACCATCAATACGGTATATGTTGTATTGGGGATACAAAACGGAAAGCCAACAAGCGTATATGGTCTACGGAAAAACGTATTACGTAGTACGCAAAGAAGTAACAACTAACTCTGAATGTACCTATCAAACAACATTGTATACAGTTAGTTGTGGTTACAGGGACAAGCAGCAAACAGATTCGCTCCAGCTCACACTCTTTCTCATAATGTCAATTACTGCCGTAATATCATAAAAACTCCTATAGATGTACTACCTCAAATTCGAATGATTTTGCGGTTCATACACGACGATAGCTTCCCGATATTGAAATACGCGTCGAATAAAATTAATTTAATAAAGGGTAAAATTCCAATTCCGCTCAAACCGAGGAAATCCATTACGCTGTAGGTTGAGGACAGAATCACAATGCACCATAAATATTGATGAAGGATAACAGCGCCGGTAGTTTTGAATGTATTTCCGGAGAAAGTTCATCTAATGGAGAAAAGTGCAGCCAGTAAAAAATCTACTGGGAGCGCGATATACCATCACAAATCAAATCGTCGATTCGTCTAGAAATCAGTTAGCCAGACTCAGAAGTAGTCTGAGATCTCATGTTTGCTTTCTCTTATTGGCGAGTTTTCTATGTTAGTTGACGACACCTTTTTATCCATCGAGCATATAATAGCCTGAAATACTTTAAACATGTTTTTTGAATTTTAACAGAATTTCCTACCGAATGATAGGTAAGTATTTATTTTGTGATGAGCCACAAAAATATGAAAAGATTACTTTGTCGCTGAAAAACAACAAAATAATTATTCGACGACTTTTTGCGAAATGCATGATTTACTTTTAATCAATATTTTTTAATAACTTTATTATTGAAAAATACTGAAGAATGTACGAAAGTATTTTTAATACAGGAAAAATAAAAGTTTTATGCACTTTTTCAAAAAAGAACACGTATGCTATTTCCACGCCTACTAGCGAGGAAATATTGTAATCGCGAAAAATTTCAGAAATGAGATAATCAGTCTTTTTGTTGTTATATGACATGTACATCCCGAAAAAGCATGTCACTCATTTCCGTTGGTCTGTCTGTGGGACTGTCGGTAAACCCTTAGCCCATCTATAACTTAGAAAGTACTGCCCGGATTTGGATGAAATGTTCATACAAGGAAGAAATATGTTTGAGAAAAATGCCAAAAACTAAATATGTAAATAAAAATCGTTCGAACATTCCTAAAAGAAGTTTTAGTTCTAAAAAAGATTAATGTATGGAGGGGTAGGGTATATCGCATTGTTTCATGTTAACATACTAATACACTCCCAGACCCGGTAGAGCTGAGTACATAAATATAAGACATATTTCACATATCATAGATTGTCTCGTACAGTTACCCTTAAAACATGAATAATAGAGATGTTTTCGATATTTGCGTGCCGGATAACACAACGAGAGTATTTCTCTGTTTTCAGCAGACAAATCGCATACGCACTTCTCGTGCGCTACGAGGTTGTAAATATGTAAATATTACATCTTTGACAGTGGAGCCGTGGGACAGGCATGAGACAGCGCGGTGACGCGATATACACATACGAGGTGGGCGTGATATTGTCTACATAAAAGAGCATTATGGTTGGAGTGCAATTAAATAATGAGGTTACTTGATTCCGTAACATATTATATAGTATAGTATATAAAGTATATAGGTACGTATCCGCAGCTACTACAGTCAGTTATTAAAGATTCTTGTCAAACAGCTTTATACCAGAGCTCCAAAGAAATGAGGCTACTGTTTACGTACACGCTTATTGGTGCAATCTGAAGAAAATGTTGTTCAGGAAAAATCCAAATTAATGGTTTTGACAAAACTTACGTCTTTTTGATGCCATTGCACTTCTAGAGGTTGTTAAGAAGACGTGGGGAGTATGAGGCAATCCACCTGACTCCACTTTTTGCACTATTTTTAAAACCCACCAATTCGAGAGAACTAAATCCATAAAACTTATATTCACTCTACAAGTCAAAAATTTAAAACTGCGTAAATTCTCTCAGAAAAGCACGAAGTATCTGCCTGATAAGTACCTATTATGGTCCCCACCCGAACTAACGGTCTATACGAGGGGCACGCTGTACATTTTGACATACTCATTAACTGTACTGTTTAAAACCGGCAACAGTGCACTATTAGAAAGAGCAGTCCTTTATTTAGTAAGTCGCCGCATTCAGTTGATTTGCAATCGTCCTACAGTGCACGTGGTCTACAAAAATTTAAGACGAGACATGGAGTTATTTCGAGGGAGTTATCGCGTTATGATTTACTATGACTTTAAAGTTAGTTTCACTGTACCTCAATGTATCGAACGGTTACGACAGGCATTTGGTAATGAAGCTCCGTCCCTGGCAAGTGTGTTTCGCTGGTATGCCGAATTTAAAAGAGGGCGTGTTTCAATGGCTGATGAAGAATGTAGTGGTAGCCCATGTTCTAGTGTAACACCAGAAAACATTGCTAAAGATCAGCGGCTAATTGAAGAAGATTCTGTACATTATGCGACTATAGAGGTAACTCTTGGGGTAGGATGCACAACAGTGCACACCATTTCGCATGATCATCTTCATTTAGAAAAAGTTATTGCCAGATGGGTGCCATATGAGCTTACTGATGACTCCAACGCCATATCAAAATACTAGAACATCCGCATTATTCGCCAGATTTGGCAATGTCCGAAGAGGAAATCGATCAAGCAATGAATCAGTTTGTTGAAGGCATTCCAAAAACTGACTGATTAGAAGCATTTCATTTGTCGAAGGTCAGGCTACAGAAGTGCTTTGATGCTGGAGGAGAATACTTTGAACATAAATAAACTAGTTTTCGAAAAATGGTTTTCAGTTTTCGTGTTTCTCAAAATATATAGCGTAGCCCTCGTATACGCGAATGTCTGGGATGAACATATGAAACACGGAATTGCTGACTATATGATAACGCTTTATATCTCAGAGTTCTATTTAGATTGTCAAAACGTCTCTGACTGTCAAACGCGGAGGTACCACCCTGCAGATTTCTAAGACGGGCTTTTCCCTATATCCCTGGCATGGTTGTTTAGGCCTCACGCATTCGTGGAGGTTTAGGTATAAGAAAACAAGCAAGAGTGGATAGTTTTAAAAGTATTTCCGGACAAATCTCATCTAAAGGTCATCTGTCACGATACGAAATTATGTTCTAAATTTAGTACGCTGAATTTCGTAAAAAAATTAAGGCTTTCAGATCATAATTTTGTATATACAAATTTAGTGCTACATATTTGAGGGCCTGTTATAAATAATATCATACTAAAAGTACGCAAACGACTACTGCGCATTTGGAGCAGTACAATGGCTGACAGAAGCGCTACGTGTCAAGGAATTGCGTTTTGTGTTAACTCCTTGATGTCTTGTGATGATTAGTTGTGTTCAACTGTTTCGCGAAACTCGTTTGCTTATGCTGTTCTACTTATAGACTGAAAACTTAAAAGATTTCATGATCAAAAGAGCAGTGTGACATACCATTAAACGGGTATGATCAATATGATTGTTTATATGCTGTAAGAAGCAAGGCCTATAAAAAAAGAATAGTCAAATAAGCTGGGATGAATAAAATCATTACGACTCTAGAACCAATTAGGCTTATCAGCCAAGTGGATCCTCCACTAGAAGTTATTTATTCAGCATATGGAGCACACTCTTGCCCTGATACCTCTCCCTGATCCATTTTCGGCACCAAATTCTTCTACGGTTTCGTTTACTTCGTTTTAACTCATGAGGTGGGCAGCTACAACGCAGATCGCTGCTGTGGCAGTCGCATAAGTAATATAAATATGCGAATTTTCTTTTCGTTTAAAGTAGCAAGCCGCAAAGTAAAGTGTAGTTAGAATGACTTTGACGTGATAAATGGCAGTTAGACGTTGACAGTTACAGTTTTTTTCGACCAACTGCGCATGATGTCATACGAAATTTGGTACAAAGATTTCTTTACGTGTCACACAGGATTGTATGTAATTGGCAAATAGATTGGGAATTATATTCAGTAAGGAATTTGTTCACGAAATTAGGTAACAAGTAATGAACAAAAGTTTGTATCCTGACATACGGCCTTAATCGAGAAAAGCATAGCTAGTGAAAAGTCTGCAGCGGACGTTAAGATATACCTTCATAAATCAAATCATCGATTCGTCTGAAAATCAGTTAGCCAGACTTTACCGCCAACCACCAACAATAACAAGAACATTGAGGCGTGCAAGGCAATTTGTCATCCAGGAAACTTTTGCGTGCTTTTTAGTCTCAGTTGTTTGTGCTGCCAGTTGTTCCACTTCCGGGAGGGGAAAAGACATAATGAAACTGGTCGAGCTGACACACAATTAGCAAAGTCGTCCACTTTTATCCTTCAGCATTTCTTTCTGTCGGAATATATAAGTTATGCCAGATTCAATCAAGAAGATGAAAGGGACTGAGATGTCGGAATAATTTTTACGTAGTGGCCTTAATTAACAGGTGCATTCCTGAAAGTTACCACCATTTACCTAACATCATGTTCTTCTGAGTAGTACATGTGTTTCTAGCACTCGAGCAAATAGCAATAAGTCATATGTCATTTAAAATGTTACATCCTGTAGAATAAAAAGTACAGACGCGACTTTTCTAATTCGTTATACGATCTGAGTAATATCACCTCGAAAATAAGAGAATAATTAGAATGCATATGTCACTATCACTGAAGAATTTGCACCTATAACATTTATTATTGCATCATTTTCTGATATACTTATATCTGTTGGCTACTTGATCAGATTTTAGACATTTTCAGGACTTGCTCGAACAGTTTCATAATTGAGTTTTTCCGGCACATCTTCATATGGCGTTTGTGTCTCAAAATCACTCCCTTGAATAAACTCAATGACCTTTGGACGACTCTCCACTTTGAAAGGAACAAGCGTGTTATGGGCTGTATTTTGTAAAAGTCAATATCGTCATCCACGCGAGATTAGTCATAGCAATGATCATGAGCACCCGCAGGAATTTCTCTCAGAGGACGGGGGAGATTCATTTGATTTTTATACTGTTCGTAGCTAACTTCTTTCTCAGCAGAACATATGCCGAACATAATCCTTTACGAACTGATGGGAGCGTTGCGTAGGATGTGCAGAGATAACCACTAATTTACACTAAACTAAGGCCCGTATCGTTAGTCGTCCCTTCAATTGTAGGGCGCGTTTATGGCCTCCTTGATTGTCATACTCCTTTCTCTTCTTCAAAAATTTCTAGATTACACTTGTCCCGTGTCAGCGTCAGCGCTCTCCTATTGTGAGGATATGTTTTCTTTTTAAATTGTAGGAAATTTCAGGCTGATAAAACATGATATAACTCAAAAGCAAGCACAATTTGATGCAAATAGATGTTTGTGACATAACCTCAAAATAGAGCGCTGACACGGAGAAGTAGAAAACTATGACAATCAAGGAGGCCATAAAGGCGCCCTGCAATTGTAGAGACGACTGACGATACGGGCCTAAATCATATTTTTGTCCGACATTACACGTTACCAGACCGGTTTACGTATCTAATCCGGTTCCTAATAGCCATACTACGCATAGTAATGAAAGTAACGAGTATACTAAACAATTATTTGTAAAGGGTTTAAGGACTTGACAACTTTCTTTTTAAATAAAACGCAGACCATTTGACATATCTTGAAAATTTTATTATTGGATTGAAGTATACTCAAAACATTTATGTATGGAAATCGACCTCGCAGCGATCGATTCGTTGAACCCAATTTTCAATGCCTCGACCACACATTTCGATAGAAACGGGCGCTATCTCTCGTTCAATATTAGCTCTAAGCTCCTCTAACGACGCCGGCTTATTGGCATAGACCAATGATTTAATGTAGCCCCACAAAAAAAGTCTAGAGGAGTTAAATTACACGATCTAGGCGACCATTCGACAGGACCATTTGTCGATGTGACACTTTCTCCACATTTTGATTTCAATATGTCGATTGTTTCACACGTTGTGTGGCTTGTGGCACCGTTCTGTGGAAACCGCATATCATTAATTTCTATCCCATCCAATTGACCAAAAGAATAACGTTGCAAAATGTATCTGTAGCGATCTCCTTATTAACGAAAAAAAACTGCCCAATGACACCACCGGCATGAAAACCACACAGTTATTTTTTGTTGATGAAGTGGTGTTTCTTGAAGCACATCAGGGTTTTCACGTAACTAATAATGCATATTCTGTTTGTTGACGAAGCCGTTTAGCCAAAAATGCGCCTCATCACTGAAGATGATTTTGCGATGAAATTGGTCATTTTCTTGCAACATTTCTAGAGCTCAATTCGAGAACATACGTCGGTTCATATGATCGAACGGCTTCAGTTCTTGAGTTAACTTGAGCCTATAAGGGTGCAGGTCAAGATCTATCCGCAAAATTCGCCACAGTGTGGTCTGAGCGATGCCCAATTCTTGAGATTACCGTGGAACGACGTGTTCTGTCCGTTTGCGAACGGCAGCAATATTCTCGGCACTTCCACCAACCCGTTGTCTCACTGGCACGGGGACATTCAGCAGCGAATATGTGGACTCAAACTTTTTTACTAGACTATGAATTGCTTGTCTACTGGGACGAGAATTACGACCAAAAATTGGAGTTAACGCTCCTGAAGTTGCAGTCACCGACTCGGAATTTCGGTAGTAAATTTTAATTATTTGTAAGCATTCTTCGTTCGTGTACTCACCATGATGAAAATGTTTTCTTTACTGAATGTTTTGACATTAAGAGTTCGGTGATTTAAATGTGCGTGTAACGGTTTCACCGTCCGATTGTATTTATTAAATCACTTCTCGATTTTCATTTCAGAATCGCAACTCATTAATCCCATCTCTAGCTTTTTTACTTGGAAACATTTCCGCTTGGAGCGCGCTTGATGCGGAGTTCCTGATCTGTGATCTTCCTCGCGCTTTCTTTTTACTTCAGCCACCGATCTAACAAGAGCTGAGAATGTTGTTCTCTGTACCATGAGGTCATATAGCACCATGTGCTAGCATTTTGTAAAATGTGTGTCCAAATAGGATAAAATGGTGAGTTTTATAATACCATACAGTTTTATTGCTGGATCTGCCTGTAGTTTATAGATAATCGATATGTAAGTGGTTTATTTCTTGTACGATTTTAAAATATCCATCGAACGTCATTTTCGACTACTTCGATCATTCGCCATAACTTTAATCAAATCGAGGTAGAAATCGATCCACATCGATTTTCCCTCTGTGTGCGTATATACGTTATTCATAGTTCAGTGAAATTATGAGTACGTTGATAATGAATATTCGATATTTGTGTTTTTATATCAGAAGCATGTGGAGAAATTTTTGATGACCACCATCTTGTTTCACGCTTTTTTGCTATTTCATGATTTTATTTTATGAAAGGCATTTCCAATTTTCGGTTTGATTTTATCAAACTATGTAATATAATTCTAACCTAGAAAATCGTTGGTTCTCTTTTGAGGCAGACTGAGATTGGAAATGCCTTGGCCATTGAGGCACGTTGCTAATGCACACGGTTCTTTTTCAGATTGGGGCCACCCCCTCTGCCTTTCCCTTTCTCTTTGACTTTGCATTTCCCCTTTGTCTTTGACTTTGCCTTCCTTTGTCTTTGACTTTGCCTTGCTTGGCCTATCACTTTGCCGTGCCTTCACCCATGCATGTGCCTTGGCTACGCCATCACTTACAGCTTCATCCTTGATGAAGATCACGTTTAAGTTCAACTTCACTGCATCCTTCGCCTACATCTAGTTTTGAAGCCACTAAATATGAGGTCACCCCTCATAATTGGGACTTCCACTTGAAGCCCTTGGCCATCCTCGCTTCAGTACAGTCAAAATGGACCAGCTTAGCGAAAGATAAGTGGATAGTTTTGTAACAGCGCCAAAGATTTAAAACTTTTATTTTGTTCTTTAAAATTTCAATTTCAAATGTAATGAAAGTGCTTTTCTAGTTAAATAAAATCTGTTAAATTTTTGTGTTCTGTTTGTTCTTCTATCCTCTAGCCATGCCATGGTCGACACACAGCTACACGCCCGTGGATGACTTCTTGCCACCGACTGAGCTACCGGAAGCTAATGGTAACCCCCTCTTCATTGCATTCCATCTTTTCTGGACTTTTTTCGGAAAGAAAGGCTTACATGCGTTCACAGTGAAAGTTCAAAGTAGTCAAGTCCCTATTGGAAAACCCGATATAGTTGAAATCATGAAAGATGACGATTACGTCATCATTTTAGTCTGTAGTAAAGAGAAACGACAGCGATTTGTGAATATTTTTAATGAAGTTTCAGATATGTTAGACAGAGACAAAAAGAATTTTATTGTCTAAACAGACTGTATTGCTAATTTGCATGTATCTGAGAAAGATAGAGGATGTTTTCAGGTTGCATCATCGATCATATTTGAAAGACGAATAGTTATGTTAAAGCAGGTTAGGTTGTTTTAAGGTATTCTACTCATAACTGCTTTTTTCAAAACAAAAATTCCCCACTAAAATTATTATTAAGGTATCACTCAAAACCATGAAATAAAATGAAAATAAAAATTATCAGCGAAATAACCTAACTCCACAAAATCATAATACAAATTTGTTGTCATTATGTTCCTGTCATCGTGATTTTATCATCGACGTACGTCCATTGATTATTTCAGTACAATTTATGGTATGACGTAATAGTCATCTTTCGTGATCTTGACTATAGTACAGTAACGACTAATACCGAATACCCGAATGTAATGAAAATCAACATTTATAGTGCTCACTTAACTAGCTATGGATGTGCTAATCTATATCTACGTAAACAGTATGCAACGATTCATTGTGGATCATTCAATCCATATGCAGACCAACGTAAAATATATGACATAACAACGATATATGCACCAATATACGCACATATTATCGTACATTTGGACTTTATGTTATGTTCACTAAAATCTTTTAGCATCTCTTCTTCTTGGGAATGTGCTAACTGTGCAAGTTAACGATTCCCAAGAAGTTAATAAACTGGAAAATTGTGCGCGCAACGTTCTCAATAATAAACGGATACCACCGACGAAAGAAAGCTATTTCTTGCATGGAACCGAAACCGTAGGCTGGAATGACTGGAAAGGGTGAATCAATTTCAACGAAGCGAAATTCATTAAGAGGAATGGAAGTTTTTGGGATTCGCCAAAAAATGTGAAACTAACGAGCTTTTCTGAGGTTCTTATTCCTCCATAAATCATTTCTAACAAATATCAACTCGCAGCTGGCGATACCAGGAAGTATGTCCCTGTTTAGGATCGCACTCCACTTTATATCTGATATGGATCAATTTGCAAACTGTGTATCAGGCTGGCAAATAAATAATGAGCGACACATAAAACTTTAAACGATAATTAATTAATATTAGACAATGTAATCATCATCGTTACCTACTACCGGTCGCCTGCAATTAGGCAAAGGTTCTATGGCATCTTTGTAAAGCTCGGCCGGTTTGAATTTGAAGAAGTCATCATGTACGGTTATAACTGTGGTTCAACATCGGAGCTTTGTTCCTGAAATAATAACTAAGTCATCGGAATAAAATGAATTATACGGAGGATGTGACACCATTTTCCAGTTAAGCTTCAGTAGTTTTTCTCGAGTACACTTAGCAAAAAGAGGTCCGGCATTGTCATGGACAGAAAATATTTTGTCATCTTACAGACGCTTACGACTGAGTTCAAGCTTCACATTTTCAAGTTAATTACAGTCTGGTGTAGTTGGAAACATTTCCCGTTACATTAGTCCATATACACCGAGAGCATCACCTTGAGAGGACACAACCACCGACACTTGCGTAATTGGTTGATATAGTTAGCCAACCCTTTATTTGCAATTACACTATGGTCTAGCCAGTCAAAGGACGGCTGAACGATAAAAAATGTACCCCTGGTCAATACATAAGTTGATATCTGCTACTTCCAGATCACGTGTACTACTTCGAGGACCTTCTTCCACTAACGCATTAAGTTTATATCTATTACCACTGGATGCCTGGTGGATTTACCAAGGACTAGTTACCACTGCTAAATCATTAAAACCATCGGTTTGCCTCGGAGACTATGTATGTTGCGTGCAGTTTCAGCAGCAAAATTTTCAGATGGACATATCTTTTAATGTCGCTTATTTTTTCGTTGTACTTTAGGCCATGGCAGCTGAAGTATTGCTGAAGCGACTGATCGTGACTCGCCTTTTATATACCCCCCACCGTATAACACTACTCAGGTTTATTTTTAGAAAATAAGAACTGAATCGCTCATGACATATTCGTCAACCCGATATTATGGTTTTGTGGTATCCATCTGATGAATTGGTTGTTATATGATAGACCCCGAAATTCTGCTACTTAAGCTGTCTTACTATGGTTTTACTGACGCTGCAGTCAATTTGATAATCTGCTATATGTCAAATAGAAATCAAAAGGTCCTAACAGTTACGAAAATGTCACAGTCAACTGCTATAAAGTTTGGTGTTCCTCAAGGTTCCATATTGGGACTTTTACTTTTCTCTCTATATAAGTATATCGGATTTTTATCAAGATGTCCATAATTTCACAATCCATGACTATGCCGATGATACTCAAATTTATTTTAGTTTTCAACATAAAGATTTTAAAATAGCAGAAGCATTGCTCAACGAAGACTTAACAAGGCTAGTGTAGATGTCTCGTGCTCGCATAATCTAAAAATTAATCCATCTAAATCTTCAGTTATGGTTTTCGGCTCAAAAAAAAAAGAACATTGATCGAAACGGAAATTAACCTTAAAATCTATGATTGCCGGCTTCCTATAATGAATGAGTGTAAAAACCTGGAACTCTGGATTGACACCGAACTGAAATACAAAAAACACGTAAATTCGTTATGTAGGGCATCATACTGCATTTTGAAGCAGTTTTATCCACATAGGCAAATAATATCTACTTCAGTAAAGCTGAAACTGTGTGAAACATTAATTATATCAAAGATCATATAGTGAACAAAGCAAATTACAGCGTATTCAGAATTCGTGCGTCAGATTTTCTTGCGGGATACGAAAGTTTGATAATATTTTTATAAATTTAAGGAACTTGGTATCCTACAGATTAAAGGCAGGCAAAAACTTCACTTATTGACACTCACACATAAGGTCTTAACTACCAAACAACCACAATATTTGCATAATAAATTAACACGATATAGTGACATAAATCAACTGAATACATGGAATAGAAATATGCTAGTGATACCCTTACATTCTAAGGCTGTCTCCAAAAAATCATTCAGCTACAACGCTATTAAATTATATAATGATCTGCCTGTTACATTCCAAAACTATACATTATTTAATTTCAAAAAGAGGCTTAAACTAAAGCTACAAGTCGAGGTCCGATGATGAAGACAAAATGCTAGAAATATGGACTATTCTTGTAATTGTTCTGTTTTTTTTTGAGTTGTTAATTATTTCGTAATTATTGAGAATTATGGATACATTTTTATTGGTGGAATGTTTTATTATATATTTTTTTATTCTTTAAGTTAAGTTGAAAAACGCTAATCTTAGCGACACTTTTTGTACTTTTATTTAGGTACGAAATAAAGCCCAATTATTATTATTATTATCAATCAGAAAATTATTCTTGGTGCCAGTCAGATGTTTTGCTTCTTGAGTACCTATAAAATTATCTGTGGAACTGAACCACTACTAGGAGGTATTTTTTTCTACTTGAAGCCTATACACTCCTCGGCACGCTTCACTTGCAGGTGGACTGATTGCTATTAGGAAGGACTGAATGAAGAATATCGCAATGAGTATTAAATTCTGTTTATACCTCGTTTTATTGCATAATTTTTTACGATAACTTGGTATATAAACATTTCAAAACAGTGAACGCCTACGTCAGGCTTATCATTAAATATATAATGTCTGGTTTATATTTGATACAAGATGCTTAAGTATAGCAACAAAAAATGACGTCAGTTTCTGTTGAATGCACCAACGATCAGAGAAAGCGTGGTCAATTCAAGTCAGCTACTGTCGTTCGGAGGTGCGAAAACTACAAAATTCAGATTTGATTAGAGTTTTTCAAAGTCATTTTCTATCCAAATCAACGATGTCTGAATTTAAAGGTGTCATTATGCCCGTTGAATAGATCGATTTTAAGCACAGATGCTGCTTTGGTAAAGGATTACTTCCACAATGATCCTGGCAGGGCTGGGTTTAGAAAATTTGGTACCACAAAATATCCTTCGTATGCTAAAAAATGCAAATTTGGCAAGTTATACTACTACTCGTTGTTGCTTCTCAAGGCGGTCCCGAGCACCTTAGCATTTAGGTCATAGTCACTGTAATGTCAGAGTCTGTCGTCAGTCTGTCAGGTCTGGTGGGCCAGAAACCAGACAAGTTGTAGGGCAAAGGGGAGAGGGAGAAAGACAGGAAGGAAGTAGGAGCGAGAAGAGGAAGAAAAGGAATTGTTTTATGTAAATATTTGGGGTGTGATAGATCTAAGAACTGTTACATTGTACTATATAAATTTTTGACTTGTCCTGAACTGAATTTTGGGGTTTTTGGTTTTTAAACAGTTACGTCCACAATCTTGAAACTGGACCGCACTATTCGCTTAAAAATTTCATGGGGTGATGAGTAAATATATAAATTTGTTTAAGGCAATCTTGCCAGAGATTACTGCTCGATGGCGCGAGTTGAGTTCATATTTAGGCGCAAATAAAAATTACGAATCTTACTCTCCACGTCTCATGGCGAGAAAGTACACTGTAATCACTAAAATTTGGAAAAGAGGATATTATGTTTTAATTTTATTCTATTTATTTATTATGTCTGTCTGTGTATTAGTCTGAACGTCTGTCCGTTAATCCTTGGCCCCTCTAAGCTTGGAAACTATCGGTTTGACGAAATTATGATACAAGGTTACTAATATGTCAAGGGTGAAAAGGTTTTGTAGGTTTTTGTAATTCATCCGTTGGCGGCAGAGGTATGGACAAAAAATGAAAAAATAAAAATCGCTCAGGCCTCACTTTTAACGTTTCATATGCTGCTGCTCATTTTTGCAAATTTACTTGCCTCAATTTTTTTCGATAACATATTTATATGCTTCCAGCCCCGGTAGTAGTTCTACGCACCAATTGGACAGACTGGCTCATGAGGAATAATCAGGTATATAATTAATTACACTTTTGTGTAAAATAACATAGCTGAAACATGACGAATATGCAACTCGACGTATCAAAAGTTTGACTATAAAAGGTTATTACTGTGCGTTCGCTGCGAAACATTTTGACATATATAAAGAACATGTTTATCTTGATTCACAAAAAAAGGCTATATCATAATAACCATTTTTCACTCAAATTAGTCAATCACGTGCAAATTAGCATACACTGAATACAATTCCTCGCAACGCACAAAGTAGGTAGGGGTCCGATTCCCCTCATGATGGGATTTTTTTTTACTAAGGGTTTTAGGACAAAATCTATACCCCATATGTTCTTTTCAACATATAATCCGGTTGACGATCTCACTGTTGTATTCAGATAAATATTTTGGTTTGTTTATATGTCTATTCTTTATTTTTTTTTAAGATTATTCTAAAAATAGCCAAAGATGAAATTCGCGTTACAAGCACAGTGCGGACAACGCCATTGAGTGCAATGGAAGCTCGGCTGGATCTCCCGCCGTTGAATACTGTGGAGTCAGAGCAGCTGGGCCGTCTTGAATCCCGTCAAGGGTCATACTGCCATCCTGGTCGAACTGCAAAGGAAAGATCCTCTCCTTCTGAGCAGGGGCGATGTAGTTATCCCTAAGTATCGCTTCAACCGCATGTTTAATGTGGAGTATCCAACGAGGGAGTAGTGGGACACCGGCTAACGGAGACTCACTGGAGTGAGTGGGCAAGTCTGGTACACGGACGGCTCGGTCACCGAAGAGGGCTCTATCGCCGGGGTCTCGGGGCCTGGGACTAGGCTATTTCTGCCTCTTGGTGGATGCACCACGATTTTACAAACGGAAATCGTTGCGATTCTGGCTTGTGTATCCCTCATTTTGGAGAATGGTGGTCCTAGGAGAAAGATAACAATCTTCTCCGACAGCCAGGCTGCAATGAAGGCATTAAGTGCCCGTACGATTACTTCGAGCCTTGTGTTGCAATGCAGGGAGGCTCTGGATTGCCTAGCAGCGAGGCATCCGGTATCGTTAGTGTGGATACCGAGGCAAGCTGGGATAAAGGGCAATGAGACGGCGAACGGCCTGTGAAGACAGGATCAGCCAGCAAGCTCGTTGGTTCTCAGCCAGCTTTAGGGGTGCCCGCGCTAAGAGTTAGGAGGAAAACGGAGAAGTGGATTGCAAGCAACACTCTCAGAAATAGAGAAGCATCTACAGACATCTACGTTAGACACCTCGGCGCACGTTCTGTGTCGCTGCGAGGTTCTTAGCTACTACAGGCAGACTATACTGGGGTCCATCACTTTGGGCTCAAGGCCATACTCAACTTTGCTAGAATGGCGAGGCTTGAGGTCTAAGAAATGTTGGAGTGCACAAGGGCCCGTCTGAGTGGCCTATGCGCTTGCTCCTTATGGTGGCCGGTATGCCTCTAATTTCGTGTTTTCGTACATTCATTTATTCAAGATGAAATTCACCCACTCATCGCAACGACCGCGTTTGTCGGTAAAACAGAAAAATATTGAGATCGCAACAGTGTATAATGGGTGGGGACTAATTATATGTATTCATAGTAACCCTTTTTTTAAGAGGGACTTATTTGAGCAGATCAGGTTCTTTTATGAACTGGTAACAACGTTGATGTCATTTTCTTTCAAGAACTACGCGTTCCATATATTTTTCATATTATTCATAAAATTTACTGCGTATGTGATAGTTTTAACAGAAAAACAAATAGCATCAGAAGCATTTCCAACACTTAAACGTACTTGGCACCTCATGCCCAAACTTGTAATGATGGAACTTCGACGTATATGCATTTCGGGATTATGTATATCTATTCAGTTGGACTAATTATAAAAGACAAAACGAGTTACTCATCTGCTAATCCACTCAAATGACCTCCCACACCTGGGCTAAGCTCTTCATAGATGAGTTGAGTGCTACTGAACATAACCCATGTTTGCGTGGCTACGTATTTTTGCTGCGCTTGAAAGCATCAAAAAGGATTGCAACGGTTCAAACGAAGGCGAAGACAAAAAGATTAGAGGAGGAAACACATCCGG